>WFAB01001763.1:0-94255 GCA_018977245.1 Lethenteron camtschaticum
AGTTTTTAATGTAGCACAATACACTATATGTGAACACCTCCAGGTCCTGATGTTCGAAGACCCCCCAGTCGGTCCTATCAAAGCAGTCCTGCAGCTGCTGGGTGGCACCCTCAGGCCAGATGGCGACAGTTTTTGTGATGGTAGGAGCCGTTTTCTTGATGGGGGCGTATGCAGGGATCAAAAGCAGGGACAAATGGTCAGACTGGCCCACGTGCGGTAGTGGTCTAGCCCTGTAGCCTAGTTTGATGTTGGTGTAGACCTTGTCCAGAATCTTAGTTCCCCTAGTAGCACACTTAACATGCTGGTGGAATTTAGGGAGTGCTGCTTTTAAGTCTGCATGGTTGAAATCCCCTGCTATAATCAGCACAGCGTCAGGATACTTGCTCTGCTGAATGCTAATGCTGCCATGTAAAAGTCCAATAGCTGAGTTAGCATTATCATCCGGTGGGATGTAAACAGCAGTTATCATGACCACAGTAAACTCTCTTGGGAGGTAAATCGGCCTGCATTTAACAGTCACATACTCCAGATCTGGGGAGCAGTGGCTGTCTACAGTCACAGTGTTAGTACACCAGCTCTTATTCACGTACACACAGAGCCCCCCTCCTCTGCTCTTACCAGAGTCTACTGTTCTGTCCTGGCGCTGTGCTGTGTAGCCTGCAAGCTCAATAGCAGAGTCCGGGATGGATGAATGAAGCCAAGTTTCTGTGAAAAGCAGAATGCAGCTGTCCTTCACTACGTTGCTCGCTGTAGTCTGTAGCCTCAATTCATCCATTTTGTTCGCGATGGATCTGGCGTTCGTGAGAAATAGGCTGGGTAGCAGTGGTTTGAGTGGCTGCCTCCGTAGCCTGGCTAGCGCACCGGCCCTGCAGCCTCGCCTCCGTCTTCTCTCTCTGCGCCGCCTTCGCCTCCTCCCCGCCGGGATGATAATCCACGGAGAGCCGGGCCTCCTCGCTAACTCCACTGGAATCTTGTGAAGACGGTGAAACTCGCTTGTAACACTCCGATCGTAACATAGTCCGATCTTAAGGAGATCGTGCCGGCTAAAGATGTTACTCGCCCGACAAAATGAACACAAAACAAGACATAACGCGAACATAAACAACCATACAAGGCACCGACCGGGTAGACACTGAGCTGCTGCAACTGTGTGCGCCGCCATCCCGTCGGCCAGGTAGCTGCCCTTTTATGCCTCGTCCCCAACGAGGGGTGGGGTTGTGTGCGCCCCCAGATATCCCACAGAGCACACACAGCCCCCCCCCCGTTGGTGGTGCCAAGGGGCTTAGCTGTCTGGGGTGCCTGGGATTCTAGCGCCTGGCGCCGAGAGCTTCTCTGTCTCGGGTCCCAGAGCCCCCAGCAGCTCCTCCCCTCTTCTGGCACTACACCTGCGCAGTTTAGGTTTATAATGTTGCATTTTTCTACATTGCGTTGCTGACGTATACGTGTTTCCCTTCTGCAGACGATGACGACGACGCGGATGAGGAAGATGGAGAGATTGACGTGGTGACCGTGGAGGAGGGGAGCCACGCCACAACGAGCGTGGCGCTACGCGCCGTGCACGACACAAACACGGCCCCCCGGTACAACGACAACAACCGGCGGCAGCGGCGGCAGCAGCGGCGGCGACTCGCCCCGCCGGCGTCCACGCCGCCCGTGCACCAGCAGCAGCACAACTACGCCGCCCCCTCGCCGCCTGCGCGCGGGGCGAAGACGCCGCCCCCGCCGGCGCCGCGGGGATCCGCGCGGAGCCGGGGCGCCGCCGGCGGGGCCGGCTCGTCCCGCGCCATCTCGACGGGGAGCGGCGGTGGCCCTCGGAGCTCCAGCGGCTCGGAGGGGCTTGGCGAGCGGCACAACGACCAGGAGCGTCGGCGGCGCGACTCCATCAAGAAGGGTTTCCAGTGGCTGCGCGGCGGCATACCGGAGCTGGCGCACGACGAGAAGGCGGCCAAGGCGCAGATCCTGAAGCGCGCGATAGAATATTCGCGCACCCTGAAGCGCGAGGAGGAGAGACTCAAGGCGGAGAAGCGGCGCGAGCAGATTCGACGTCGGGAGCTGCTGGCGAGGCTGGAAACCCTGAAGAACTCGTTGGCCGAGCGGTCTCCATTTGCATCTCGTTTAAAGACTTTAAACCGAAAGTTACTTTTGTTTTGATATTGGACGAAAGCCTCTGGCGACCGGCACAGTTGAGCCTCTTTGCCATTGAGTGGTATTATGCACCGTGACCTCGTTTGCAACGTAATGCCTCTGAATATTTGACTGCCAAGGTTTGAGTTGATGGGAATGGTAAGTTGTACCTCAATAGACATTTCTGCACAAATGATGCTTCAATGTGGCAAATACTGCCATTAATGCTGTTCCATGGCGATTTTCACTTCTGATTTTTTTAATTTTTTCATATAAAACATGGAAAATGTAGGCACCAAAAGTTGTTACGTAATTACCCAGGGTTTTTGTAAGATTTAGCGCGAGTAACTTTTTGAACAAAGTTGTTCCTGTCAATAGTGCAAAAGTTACATTTAGTAACCTTTTTTGAATGTCCCTTAAACAAGGGGTGTTGTTGCTTACTTTGCATCGCTGATAAACTCGGTCTTTTTGCCGTTGAGCTCAAAGCGGCCTTAGCAGCTGCGAAGCGTTCGTTGCAGCACTTTGTGGACCTCGCTGTATCTTTATCTCTTATTGGAACGTAAATAAAGCCCGCAAGACACCAAGTGCCTCGTGCGTGATTGTGTTGCACCCTGTTGCACCCTTCACTTGCTAACGCGCGGATGTAGAAGGGACCTTGGCCAAGTTGCACGTGTCGGCATCTCACACGCCGGCAGCATCGAGCTGCTGCACCAGCTTCTAGCGCAGTCTCGCCTCGCGCTTCACGCGCCCCACTCGGGTGGGATGTTGGCCCATTCTTGGTTTTGGTGGATGTTGAGAACTTTAAACCGTGACCTCCGTACCGTCTAAACCAGGGGTCCTCAAACTACGGCCCGCGGGCCACATGCGGCCCGCCGAGGACATTTATCCGGCCCATGGTCACTAATTGGGCTGCGCTTGTGAGCACTAATTTGGCTGCGCTGGTGAGCACTCATTGGGCTGCGGTGGTGGGCACTGATTGGGCTGCGGTGGCGAGCACTGATTGAGCTGCGGCGGTGGGCACTGATTTGGCTGCGCTGGTGATCACTGATTGAGCTGAGGCGGTGGGCACTGATTGAGCTGCGGCGGTGGGCACTCATTGGGCTGCGCTGGTGAATGGTTCAATGGGCCAATTGACTGGATTTGCCCGCCAGGCCTAAGGCTGCCAGCCCTCCCCTGGCTGCGCTTGACTGGCTCTCCCTCCCTCAGCTCCCTCACTTGCCCCTCGGCTCCACTCTCAGTGATATTCCTGTGTGCTGAGTAAATGATAGAGGGGTAATAACAGATTGATCTCTGGAGGGGCTGCCTGCTGTTTTCCCGTGCTAGTCAGTGACAGACAGCCGAGGAGTAGGAAACCCAATTTAAATGACAGTAAGTGCATTTATATTCTGATTGCTATTCAATTATATGAGGTTATATGTTGTATGTTGTGTAAGCCCCGGTTCATACTGTTGCGATCTCTGAGCAGTGCGAGTTCAGCCATATGCTTGTATGGCTGAACTTGCATTAGATTCGGAAGAAAAAAAGGCACATGTGCCTTTTTTCCTGCAGTGGATCGCATGGGTCTTCTCCCCCATGCGATCATATTCCTATGCGAGTTCGCAGATCGCACTGCGATCTGTGAACAAAACTGCAGGTGTAATTAACTTTTTAATGGCACCCACACCAGTGTGAGCCTGGGGTAAAAGTGGAGTTCCCCCAATCAGACTGCATTGATGGGCAGTGCAGTCTGTATGTCTCTGTGTGGGCAAAGTTATTGCTGCTATATTGTTTTTGTAGCGCTGTATATATATATTGGTATTTTACTAATAGCAATTTTGACTCCCTAGGAAACAATGATGTCAAGAAAGAGAAAAATTGACTCGGAGTGTAGGATATTAAAAAAACAGTGGACTTATGATTACTTTTTCATGCAGTACAAGGAAAGAGCTGTGTGTCTGATATGCCAGAATATAGTGTCTGTGTTCAAAGAATACAATTTATGTCGACACTATGAAACTCAACATAAAGATAAATATGATTGTTTGGTCGGAGAAGTGAGAAAAGATAAAATATTAAAACTGAAAAATACATTAACTCCGCAAAATACTTTTGTGAAGCAGAAGCAGCTAAATATTTCATCACTGAAAGCAAGTTTTCAAGTTGCCAAGCTAATAGTGTGCACTGGCAGACCATTCGTTGAGGGAGAATTTGTTAAAGAATGCCTTCTTTCTGTTGCCAAAGAGATGTGTCCAGAGAAGGCCGATTTATTTAGTACAGTGAGTCTTTTAGGACCTACAATTACACGGAGGATTGAAGAAATGGGAGACAATTTCCATCAGCATTTGCAAAACTCCACAAAAAAAACTTTCCTATTTTTCCTTGGCACTCGACGAAAGCAACGATGTTCGTGATTCTGCACAACTTCTAATTTTTATTTGTGGGACGAATGACTATTTCGAAGTCACAGAAGAGCTTGCTGCACTGCAAAGCACCAAAGGAACAACTACAAGAGAGGATATCTATGAAAAGGTTTGCCAAACTGTGAATGGTTTGGAGCTGAACTGGGCTAAACTAGCCAGTGTGACAACTGATTGTGCTCCTAGCATGGTGGGGTCTAAGAAAGGAGTAATTGCTCGCATTAACCAAGAGATGGACAAACATAACCATTCTCATCCAATAGCCATACACTGCCTCATCCACCAACAAGCGCTGTGTAGTAAATCACTGAAGTGGGACTGTTAACTTCATTAGAGATCATGCACTAAACCACAGACAATTTCAGGAATTTCTGTCCGAGCTAAATGTTGACTATGAAGATGTTCTGTACCACACAGAAGTCCGTTGGCTGAGTCGAGGGAGAGTTTTGAAACGTTTCTAGGACTTACTTCCACAGATTACAGCTTTTCTGTTTTCAAAAAACAAAAAAGTACCAGAGCTCAATGATGCAGAATGGAAATGGCACCTTGCCTTTCTGACAGATGTAACAGAGCTACTCAACAGTTTCAATGTGCAACTTCAAGGAAAGGGGAAGCTCATCTGTGATATGTAATCACATGTCAAAGCATTTGAAGTAAAATTAGGCCTCCTCATCAAACAAGTGAAGGAGGAAAACTTCTGCCATCTCCCCACAACTCAAAATCTGTTAGCGGAAAAACCATTGGTTGCATTCCCAAACAAAACATGTGTGGATTCACTGGAAAAATTGCAAAAGGAGTTCCAATTTAGATTTAAAGAGCTTCATCTCCATGAACAGGACATACAGCTTTTCCATAACCCATTTTCTATTGACATTGAAAATGTGGATACAATGTACCAAATGGAACTGGCTGAACTGCAGAATTGTGACTCTCTGAAAGACGCATTCAAGTCAAGCAGCCTTCATAATTTCTATGCATCTCTCCCCTCTGAGACATATCCTCATCTCAGGAACCATGCACTCAAAATGGCAACCATCTTTGGCAGCGCTTATGTCTGTGAACACACTTTTTCCAGAATGAAACATTTGAAATCTCCAACCAGATCTAGACTAACGGATGCACACTTGCATCACTTGTTACGACTAGCAGTGACAAATATGGAACCGGACATTGACCATCTCATTAGCCAAAAGCAGGCCCATAGTTCCCATTAAAATACTGGCAAGTTTGTTGATTTAACTTTACTTGTTCTTCATTTTAAATATTGTATGTTCCCGTTTTGTTTCTTCACTTCAAAATAAGATATATGCAGTGTGCATAGGAATTTGTTAATAGTTGTTTTTTAACTATAGTCCGGCCCTCCAATGGTCTGAGGGAGAGTGAACTGGCCCCCTGTTTAAAAAGTTTGAGGACCCCTGGTATAGAGTCTTGACGAGGGAGTTTTTCTGGGATGGATGGTGGTGGGAATCCGGTTTTAGGCAAGCATCCGTGTGGGTGGCTTTCCTGTAGACAGAATGGCTCATTGAACCATCAGGTCTCCTTTTAATTAGGACATCCAAAAAGGGTAGCTTGCCATCTTTTTCGACTTCCATGGTGAATCTGATGGCTGGGTGTATGGAATTGATGTGGTCGAGGAATTGGTCTAGAGCAGGCCGGCCATGTGGCCAAATGACAAAAGTGTCATCTACGTACCTCTTCCACAAGGTCGGGCATAGAGTGGCAGTCTGGATGGCGTCAGTCTCAAATTTCTTCATGAAAACGTTGGCTACAACCGGAGATAGGGGGGAGCCCATTGGGGTACCCTCAGTTTGTTTGTAGAAAGTTCCATTCCAGGTGAAGTATGTATTGGTTAAGCAGTGTCTCACCAGGGGGGGGGGGGTACCCCAGCATTCAGTCCTTGATGAATCAAGTCTTCAATGATTGCGATGGTGTCAGGTACAGGAACTTTGGTGAATAAGGAAACCACATCCAAACTGACAAGCAGGTCGTCTGGGGACAGGGAAATCCCCTTGATTGTCGATACCAGATCAGTAGAGTTTAGTACCGCAGGTGTTTTTTCCAGTGAAAGGCCGTAGGATTTCAGACAAAAAACGAGCCCTTCTACGCGACTTTACCGAAAGAACCAAGAAGACAAGTCCCTGCAGTCACGAAAGCTTTAGAGATTTCCTCGATTAAGTAGATAATTCAGTGTGTAACAAAAACATGTTTTATTGTTGTCCCTGTGTAGTAAAGTGTTATTACCTAATAGCTAGTGCCTCAAAAGTAGAGAAAGTGGGCTCTTAATACTCCACACAAACGTTGCTTGTGTGACCCAGGACACAAAAGCGAAGTGAATAATCCACTCCATTAATAACAGTGTCACAACAACATTGTCCCTTAGTAGTACAGTTTTATTATCTAATAGCTTATGTCTCAAAAGTAGAGAAAGTGGCTATTGTTAATCTCAACAAATTCTAAATTTGAAGCTTTCGTGACTGCAAGGATTCATACTCGGAGGTTTTTTTCAGTAAAGTCACGTAGGTAGAAATAAATAAAACTAAAATAAATTAAAAATAAATTTAAATAAAATCTCACAAACGTTGCTTGTGACCCGGGACATTGATAAATTTAACTATTTTAAATAAAAAAACGTGGCGTGCATGTGTGTCACCCCTTCACGTAAAGTCCTGCTCACAAACGCAAAGTTTGTGTGGAATAATACTATTCATTAAAACACACTTTGTAGGCACATAACCAATTTAGCAACACACAACACTTTACTACGCAGGGTCAGACCTCGTGTTAGGTAGTCACCCGGCAGCGGTGTTCTAGTTGTTGTTGAACCAATAAATATAATCTAGATATGCAAGGAGACCCATGCATTGTATAGGTAAACCCACTAAAAGAAACTCCTTAAAAAAATTTTTAATACAAATTTATTTTTTATTTTAAAAAATTGTAACATTTTTTTAAAGAAGTCGAGCGGACAACGTGGAAGTGAACGACGTGTCGCCCACGAGCCTTGAGCGCGCCACACACACACAGAGAGAGGAACGAATGAAGTTGAATAATAAAACAACAAGTTTGAGTTGCGCGACACGCGCTCGGCGCTCACCGCGTGTTCAGAAGCTTCGTGGGCGACGCGATTCCAGAGCTCAGGGGCCGCGGCGTTCTCGATTCCCGGCGGGCAAATAGATATTTAACTAATAAGACGTCCACGCTTTTAAAGAGACGCTTAAGTGATTGACGCCGATTTTTATTGATTGCTTTATCAATTAGGTGTTTTTATTTCGAGTGATGCACGCACACGACGCAGGTGAGCTTGAGGCACGTGGCGTCTGATTGGTGTGCGAGCAGTACGTTGTCACAGTGAGCACACAGTCTCGTGGATTGGTCAACAGGAAGTAGACTAAACATGTTGTTACGAGATGTTGGCCACGACAAACAGAGGAATATCACGTGAAGTGAGAAGCGTTGAAAAATATAAAGGGGCAGAAATTACTTCATCAAGAAAACTAAATTTTAATTAAAACCCAGTACACATGCAACGTTGAGACAATTTGGTTAACAGGTGTACACACACAGTGTGGTTAACATAGGTGTACACACACAGCGTGGTTAACATAGGTGTTCACACACAGCGTGGTTAACATAGGTGTTCACACACAGTGTGGTTAACATAGGTGTTCACACACAGTGTGGTTAACATAGGTGTACACACACAGTGTGGTTAACATACAGTGAGGGAAAAAAGTATTTGATCCCCTGCTGATTTTGTACGTTTGCCCACTGACAAAGAAATGATCAGTCTATAATATTAAAGGTAGGTTTATTTGAACAGTGAGAGACAGAATAACAACAAAAATCCAGGAAAAAATGTTATAAATTGATTTGCATTTTAATGAGGGAAATAAGTATTTGACCCCTCTCAATCAGAAAGATTTCTGGCTCCCAGGTGTCTTTTATACAGGTAACGAGCTGAGATTAGGAGCACACTCTTAAATGGAGTGCTCCTAATCTCAGCTTGTTAGCTGTATAAAAGACACCTGTTCACAGAAGCAATCAATCAGATTCCAAACTCTCCACCATGGCCAAGACCAAAGAGCTCTCCAAGGATGTCAGGGACAATATTGTAGACTTGCACAAGGCTGGAATGGGCTTCAAGACCATCGCCAAGCAGCTTGGTGAAAAGGTGACAACAGTTGGTCAATCTCCCTCGGCCTGGGGCTCCATGCAAGATCTCACCTCGTGGAGTTGCAATGATCATGAGAACGGTGAGAAATCAGCCCAGAACTACACGGGAGGATCTTGTCAATGATCTCAAGGCAGCTGGGACCATAGTCACCAAGAAAACAGTTGGTAACACACTACGCCGTGAAGGACTGAAATCCTGCAGCGCCCGCAAGGTCCCCCTGCTCAAGAAAGCACATCTACATGCCCGTCTGAAGTTTGCCAATGAACATCTGAATGATTCAGAGGACAACTGGGTGAAAGTGTTGTGGTCAGATGAGAACAAAATGGAGCTCTTTGGCATCAACTCAACTCGCCGTGTTTGGAGGAGGAGGAATGCTGCCTATGACCCCAAGAACACCATCCCCACCGTCAAACATGGAGGTGGAAACATTATGCTTTGGGGTGTTTTTCTGCTCAGGGGACAGGACAACTTCACCGCATCAAAGGGACGATGGACGGGGCCATGTACCGTCAAATCTTGGGTGAGAACCTCCTTCCCTCAGCCAGGGCATTGAAAATGAGTCGTAGATGGGTATTCCAGCATGACAATGACCCAAACACACGGCCAAGGCAACAAAGGAGTGGCTCAAGAAGAAGCACATTAAGGTCCTGGAGTGGCCTAGCCAGTCTCCAGACCTTAATCCCATAGAAAATGTGGAGGGAGCTGAAGGTTCGAGTTGCCAAACGTCAGCCTCGAAACCTTAATGACTTGGAGAAGATCAGCGGACACAGCGGAGATATCGAGAGAGAGACACGGGTGGAGAGAGAGACACGGAGAGAGACACGGAGAGAGACACGGGGAGAGACACGGGTGGAGAGAGAGACACGGGTGGAGAGACACGGAGACACGGGTGGAGAGAGACACGGAGACACGGGTGGAGAGAGACACGGGTGGAGACACGGAGACACGGGTGGAGAGACACGGGGAGAGACACGGATGGAGAGACACGGGGAGAGAGACACGGACGAGGTAGGGAGACACGGGGTGAGACACGGGGACACGGGGGGGGAGACACGGGGTGAGACACGGGGACACGGGGTGAGACACGGGGGGGGGAGAGGCAGAGACACGCGGAGCCTCTGGCGGTCTCCACTCGTAGTTTATTCGGGTTCAAATAGTACCGAGCAGTGTGAATCACAACACTGATAAGTATATAGCGGTGTAAATCACAACACTGATAAGATAAGGGCAGTGTAAATCATAACACTGATACGCATCTAGCAGTGTAAATCATATCACGGATGAGTATTTAGCGTTGAACACCATAACACTGATAAGTATATAACGTTGTAAACCATAACACTGATAAGTATATGCAGTGTAAACCATAACTGATAAGCGTATAGCAGTGTAAATCATACCACTGATAAATATGTAGCAGTGTACATCATAACACTCATAAGTATCAGTGTAAATTATAAAACTGATGTCTCCCCCCGTGTCTCTCCCCGCATCTCCCCCCGTGTCTCTCCCCCCGTGTCTCCCCCCGTGTCTCTCTCCCCGCGTCTCCCCCCGTGTCTCTCTCCCCGCGTCTCCCCCCGTGTCTCTCCCCGCGTCTCCCCCCGTGTCTCCCCCCATGTCTCTCCCCGCGTCTCCCCCCGTGTCTCCCCCCGTGTCTCTCCCCGCGTCTCCCCCCGCGTCTCCCCCCGTGTCTCTCTCCCCGCGTCTCCCCCCGTGTCTCCCCCCGTGTCTCTCCCCGCATCTCCCCCCGTGTCTCTCCCCCCGTGTCTCCCCCCGTGTCTCTCTCCCCGCGTCTCCCCCCGTGTCTCTCTCCCCGCGTCTCCCCCCGTGTCTCTCCCCGCGTCTCCCCCCGTGTCTCCCCCCATGTCTCTCCCCGCGTCTCCCCCCGTGTCTCCCCCCGTGTCTCTCCCCGCGTCTCCCCCCGCGTCTCCCCCCGTGTCTCTCTCCCCGCGTCTCCCCCCGTGTCTCCCCCCGTGTCTCTCTCCCCGCGTCTCCCCCCGTGTCTCCCCCCGTGTCTCTCCCCGCGTCTCCCCCCGTGTCTCTCCCCCCGTGTCTCTCCCCGCGTCTCCCCCCGTGTCTCTCCCCCCGTGTCTCCCCCCGTGTCTCTCCCCACGTCTCCCCCCGTGTCTCCCCCCGTGTCTCCCACCGTGTCTCTCCCCGCGTCTCCCCCCGTGTCTCTCCCCCCGTGTCTCTCCCCGCGTCTCCCCCCGTGTCTCCCCCCGTGTCTCTCCCCGCGTCTCCCCCCGTGTCTCTCCCCCCGTGTCTCTCCCCGTGTCTCCCCCCGTGTCTCTCTCCCCGCGTCTCCCCCCGTGTCTCCCCCCGTGTCTCTCCCCGCGTCTCCCCCCGTGTCTCTCCCCCCGTGTCTCTCCCCGCGTCTCCCCCCGTGTCTCTCCCCCCGTGTCTCCCCCAGTGTCTCTCTCCCCGCGTCTCCCCCCGCGTCTCCCCCCGTGTCTCTCTCCCCGCGTCTCCCCCCGTGTCTCCCCCCGTGTCTCTCTCCCCGCGTCTCCCCCCGCGTCTCTCCCCGCGTCTCCCCCCGTGTCTCCCCCCGTGTCTCCCCCCGTGTCTCTCCCCGCGTCTCCCCCCGTGTCTCCCCCCGTGTCTCTCCCCGCGTCTCCCCCCGTGTCTCTCCCCGCGTCTCCCCCCATGTCTCCCCCCGTGTCTCTCCCCGCGTCTCCCCCCGTGTCTCTCCCCCCGTGTCTCCCCCCGTGTCTCTCCCCGCGTCTCCCCCCGTGTCTCCCCCCGTGTCTCTCTCCCCGCGTCTCCCTCTGGGTCTCCCCCCGTGTCTCTCTCCCCGCGTCTCCCCCCGTGTCTCCCCCCGTGTCTCCCCCCGTGTCTCTCCCCGCATCTCCCCCCGTGTCTCCCCCCGTGTCTCTCTCCCCGCGTCTCCCCCCGTGTCTCCCCCCGTGTCTCTCTCCCCGCGTCTCCCCCCGTGTCTCCCCCCGTGTCTCTCCCCGCGTCTCCCCCCGTGTCTCTCCCCCCGCGTCTCCCCCCGTGTCTCTCCCCGCGTCTCCCCCCGTGTCTCTCCCCCCGTGTCTCCCCCCGTGTCTCTCCCCGCGTCTCCCCCCGTGTCTCTCCCCCCGTGTCTCCCCCCGTGTCTCTCCCCGCGTCTCCCCCCGTGTCTCCCCCCGTGTCTCTCTCCCCGCGTCTCCCCCTGCGTCTCCCCCCGTGTCTCTCTCTCCGCGTCTCCCCCCGTGTCTCCCCCCGTGTCTCCCCCCGTGTCTCTCCCCGCGTCTCTCCCCGCGTCTCCCCCCGTGTCTCCCCCCGTGTCTCTCTCCCCGCGTCTCCCCTCATGTCTCTCTCCCCGCGTCTCCCCCCGTGTCTCCCCCCGTGTCTCTCCCCGCGTCTCCCCCCGTGTCTCTCCCCCGTGTCTCCCCCCGTGTCTCTTCCCCGCGTCTCTCCCCGTGTCTCCCCCCGTGTCTCTCTCCCCACGTCTCCCCCTGCGTCTCCCCCCGTGTCTCTCTCCCCGCGTCTCCCCCCGTGTCTCCCCCCGTGTCTCTCCCCGCGTCTCCCCCCGTGTCTCCCCCCGTGTCTCTCTCCCCGCGTCTCCCCCCGTGTCTCCCCCCGTGTCTCTCTCCCCGCGTCTCCCCCCGTGTCTCCCCGTGTCTCTCCCCGCGTCTCCCGCCGTGTCTCTGCCAGCGAGTGTCTCACTCCGGCTCGCCGTCTTCTGCGACGACTTCGTGGGCCTCGGGCTGCTGCTGGCTCGGAGCCTCCAACAAGAGAGCCCCGAGCTGTGAGCAGAGACACACAGAAACACACACAGACACACACACATACATACACACAGATACACAACAACAACAACAACCGCCATTCGCCACTAAGTGGCGGTGACGTCACCACGATGCTTGTGCCAGGCCAAGTGCACCTTGAAGCCACGTGAAGTGTCGAACGCCCGCTGGCAGGAGGTTACGGGGAAGACCCAGGTGCCACAGGTCGACTGACCGAGATGACCGAGATGACTGGCTGATGCACCACCTGTGCCCCCTACTGTACCAACTTGCTGTGCTTTAGCCACCCGGCGCTCCGCTCGTTGTTGTGAGCGTCGCTCCTCCGCCCTCCGTTGTTGTTGGAGGGCGACTGCCTCCAACTGCCCAGTAGCGTCCTTCATGAGCCTCCTCCACTGAGGCCGATCTTGACACCGCTGGTACCAGTCATCGGCAAGTCCACTCAGCTCCACGTCCTCCTGTACCACATCACTCCATCTCTTCTCCAGCCCGTGCCGCGCCCGTCTAGCCCCCTCGATCCGGCCGAACAAAAGCTGTTTAGGCATGCGGTGGCTGGGCATGCGGGCTACATGACTCAGCCAACGCAGCCTTGCCTGCCGGAGGAGCTCACTGATGGGACTTTGCCCAGATCTTTCAAGGATTTGTGAGCTCCTCACACAATCCAGCCTGGTTAAACCCAGGATGGATCGTAGGCAGGCCAGCCTAAATGTTTCCAACCGGCGAAGATGCTCCACTAGGGGGGTCCACGTTTCGCAAGCGTAGAGAAGGGAGGGAATGACCGTGGCCGAGAAGACCTGAAGCTTCGTGCGGAGCGACAGACCAGGTAGCTTCCACACAGCGTTACGCAACCGATGAAAAGATATTGCCGCTCGACTGATTCGGAGTGAGACCTCTGCTGATAAACTGGAGCCGGTCATAAGCACACTGCCCAGGTATGGGAAACTCTCCACTCTCTCCACAACTGCCCCATCACCAATTGGGAGTTGTGGGGGTGGAGTGTCCGATGGTACAAAATACCCAGGCAGGTGCTTAGTTTTGGTGGGGCTGATGGTAAGGCCCCACCTCTTAGTGGCACGCTCCAGTCTCAGCAGCAGCGTCTCCAACTCCTCTTCTGAATGAGCAGCTATTACCAAATCATCGGCATACATAACGTGGTTGACCAATAGGGAGACATCCCTTGATCGCACCCGGGCATCGATCAGCCTCCCATTATATCTGTACCAAATGGAAATTCCCCCGGTACAGCTATTGAAGGCTTCACGAACTACGCGGTCAAAATAGATGTTAAATAATGTGGGAGCCAGAGGACATCCCTGTCGCACCCCAAGGTGTACAGGGAAAGGCTCCGACTCCTGGCCACGTAGTTTTACCCGGGCCCGCTCACCATCATGAAGGTCCTTAATGATCGTGAGCAGAGGGTCAGGGACTCCGAAAGCACGAAGAACAACCCAGAGCCCAGTCCTACTGATGGTATCATAGGCCTTGACCAGGTCAATAAATCAGAGATGTAGGTCTTTTTGGAATTCCCTACACCTCTGCTGTAGCAGACGGACAGAAAATATGGCATCTGTGCAGGACCGCCCTTTCCTGAAACCGCATTGGGGCTCCGCAAGCCTCTCCTCAGCGTGCCTAGCAAGGCGATGTTGAATAATCCTTGCCAGGACCTTACCCGGCACACTGAGCAGTGAGATGCCCCTGTAGTTGTTACAGTCGGTACGGTCCCCCTTCTTAAAGAGGGGGACCACCAGGGCATCCTTCCAGTCCTGCGGAACCCGTCCAGTGGTCCAGACTGTTGTTATGATGTCATATAGGGCAGTCTGTGCACAAACGCCACCCTCCCTCAGCATTTCGCTTGGGAGATCATCTCTGCCCGGTGCCTTCCCTGGTCTCAGACTCCGGATCGCCCTCAGTACTTCCTCAACAGCTGGCACCTCAGCCAGCCACTCACAGGGGGTGACCTCTTCCAATATTTGAGGCACCGCAGCCTCAGCAGGGTTATCACCACTTTGTGCCATGATGTTTTCCTGGCTGAGAGAATTTCCCTCCCCCAGGACCTCACAGAAATGCTCAGCAAATCTGCAAACCTGTTCCTGGGGGTCGGAGATTGGATCACCGTTTTTTCCTCTAATGATGGTAATAGGTGTGGCGCTGCAGGTTACTTTTTTGATGGAGTTAAATAGTGATTTGTGATCACGGCCCACTGAGGCAGACTCCATCTCCTCAGCAACCCGCGACCACCACCCATCCTTACAGCGCCTTACGGCTCTCCGAACTTCCGAGCGAAGGCTGCGGTAAACCTCCTCATTCTCTGACGTGGGATGCTGTAGGCGATGAGAGTGGGCCTGTCGCTTTTTCTCAATTAACCTGAACACCTCCTCTGTCAGCCAGGGTTTCTGGGGAGGTCTGGACCGCGTACCCAAAGCAGCCATTGCAGCTGCATGAGTCACAGTCTTAAACCTCGCCCATTTACCCTCGACATCAGGTGGAGTGGGGGACGATGCCAACCCCAGCTGCAAGCGATGATGAAATTCTCGCTTGCAACTTTCATCAGCTAACTGAGACCAGGCCACTTTTGGTTGGAATGGGATCCTGGGTGTACACCCACCACCGGAGTGGAAGAAAGGCAGGCGCATCTTACAGATGACTAGTCGATGGTCAGAGGGCAGATCAGCTCCACGGTAGGTCCTGGTGTCAAGGACATGGGCTCGCATTCGCTGGTCCGTCACTATGTAGTCCAGCAGATGTTCTTGCTTGGACCCGGCATGTATCCATGATGTTGTGTGGATGCGCCGATGCCGGAAGAGCGTGTTGGTAATTACAAGCCCATGGGCTGCACAAAAATCTAGCAGCCTCTTACCGTTATTATTGAGCTGATCTGGCCCATGCCTTCCAATCACTCCAGACCAGGTGCCAGCATCATGACCAACTCGGGCATTGAAGTCACCCAACAAGATGACTCTGTCCCGAGTGGCCACTTTAGCCAGCACCTGTGACAGGTCATAGAAAGCGTCTGACTCATCGGCTTTGCCTGCATCCCTCCACGGATGTTCGTCTTCGGTGGGGGCATAAGTAACCACGACCACCACTCCTCGCCTCTGGTTGATGGGAAGGCGAGCCCAAAGTATCCTGGGGCTTACAGCTTCCCACACCTCACCGCCACGCTCCCACGCCCCCTTCATTCTTTTGTTCAGAAGAAGAGCCACACCCTGTTGTTTGGCAGTCTCCTGCCCCGAGTAGAGGACTGTCCACCCCTCATGGTGGCAGGAGCCAGAACCGGTCCACCGGACCTCCTGAATGCCACAGAGATCCAGGCGGTACCGGTCCAGCTCCCGACAGAGGAGTGGCAGCCTCTCCTCCGCAGTGAGCGTTCGAACATTCCACGTGGCCATCCGCAATGGTTTTTTGTTGTTTCTGGAGGAGCCCCGAGGGTGAAAATTCAATCTCCTGGCTCCGCCAAATGGGGTTTGGCCAGGAGACGTCATAAAAGCCTGACCCCCCGGGGCCTCCGGCACAAGCTTATTAGTTACAGGTTTATGGTTAGTTCGTAGTTTAGTGGTGGTTAATTGAAGGTGGAGGGGTTACCAGCCCCTCGCACCCGTCCAGAGCCCCCGTTTAGCCACTGTGGTGGACACAGATGCCATGAGGGGAGAGGCCAATGGGCATTGGCCCTCCCCCCACAGCACTGCCCACGACAGTGTTGCCCGTCCGGCACCGCGAGGAGGTAGGAGGTTGTTTTGCCGGACAGTGACACACACACAGTGACACACACACAGTGACACACACACACAGTGACACAAACAGTGACACACACACACAGTGACACACACACAGTGACACACACACACAGTAACACACACACAGTGACACACACCCAGTGACACACACACACAGTGACACACACACACAGTGACACACACAGTGACACACACACACAGTGACACACACACACAGTGACACACACAGTGACACACACACACACAGTGACACACACACAGTGACACACACACACAGTGACACACACACAGTGACACACACACACAGTGACACACACACAAACCTTTTTTCCTCCAGGTTCCTCCATAGATGTTGTAGCGGTACCACCACCATCACCACCATCACTATCACCACCATCACCACCACCCTGCACACACCACCACCGTCACCACCATCACCATCACCACCACCTTGCACACACCACCATCATCACCACCACCACCATCACCATCACCTCCACCACCACCACCTCCATCAACACCACCACCACCATCACCACCACCACCTCCATCACCACCATCACCAACACCAACATCACCATCACCATCACCACCATCACCACCACCACCACCATCGTCACGACCATCATCACCATCACCACCACCATCACCACCATCGCCACCATCACCACCATCACCACCACCGTCATGACCATCACCACCATCACCACCATCACCATCACCACCATCACCACCATCACCATCACCACCATCACCATCACCACCATCATCGCCACCATCGCCACCATCGCCACTATCACCACCATCACCACCATCACCACCATCACCACCATCATCATCATCATCAGCACCATCACCACCACCATCACCACCATCACCACCATCACCACCACCATCACCATCATCACCACCATCATCACCACCATCACCACCACCATCACTACCACCACCATCACCATCACCACCATCATCATCATCACCACCATCACCACCACCATCACCACCATCACCACCATCACCACCAACACCACCATCACCATCACCACCATCACCATCACCACCATCACCATCACCACCATCACCACCACCACCATCATCACCACCATCATCATCACCATCACCACCATCACCACCAACACCACCATCACCACCATCACCACCATCACCATCACCACCACCACCATCACCACCATCACCTCCTCCACGTGAGTCATGTCGATGGCGAACATGAACGAGTCCGTGTCATCAAAACCATCCACGTCCTCCTGACACCTGGGACACGGGGAGACACGGGGAGACACGGTGAGACACGCGGGGACACGGGGAGACACGGGGGAGACACGGGGAGACACGGGGAGACACGGGGAGACACGGGGAGGAGACACGGGGGGAGACACGGGGAGACACGGGGAGACGCGGGGAGACGCGGGGAGATGCGGGCAGACGCGGGGAGACACGGGGAGACACAGGGAGACACGGGGAGACACGGGGAAGACACGGGGGAGACACGGGGAGACGCGGGGAGACGCGGGGAGACACGGGGAGACACGGGGAGGAGACACGGGGAGGAGACACGGGGAGACACAGGGAGACACGGGGAGACACGGGGGAGACACGGAGGGACACGGGGGAGACACGGGGAGGAGACACGAGGGGAGACAAGGGGAGGAGACACGGGGAGGAGACACGAGGGGAGACACGGGGAGACACGGGGAGACACGGGGAGGAGACACAGGGAGACACGGGGAGACACGGGGGGGGGGGGGTGTCAGGGTGAGTGTTGGAGGTAAGGATGGTGAGTGGTGAGTGGGGGGTGAGTGGAATGGTGAGTGGGAGGGTGAGTGGGAGGTGAGTGGGGTGGTGAGTGGGTGGGTGGGTGAGTGAGTGGGTAAGTGGGTGAGTGAGTGAGTGGGTAAGTGGGTGAGTGAGTGGGTGTGTGGGATGGTGAGTGAGATGGTGAGTGGGTAAGTGAGTGGGTGGGTGAGTGGGTGGGTGGGTGAGTGAGTGGGTGAGTGGGTGGGTGAGTGAGTGGGTGGGTAAGTGGGTGAGTGAGTGGCTGGATGAGTGGGTGAGTGGCTGGGTGAGTGGGTGAGTGGGTGGGTGAGTGGGTGGGTGGGTGAGTGGCTGGGTGAGTGGGTGAGTGGCTGGGTGAGTGGGTGAGTGGGTGGGTGGGTGAGTGAGTGGGTGAGTGGGTGGGTGGGTGAGTGGGTGGGTGAGTGGGTGAGTGTATCCTCACCGCCCTGGGGAATCGAAGTGGATGGAGACTGGGTAGTTTGACGACTCTGCAAACGGCAACATTCCCTGCAGACAAGCAAGAGACACGCAGAGACACACAGAGACACGCAGAGACCCGCAGAGACACGCAGAGACACACAGAGAACCACAGAAACACACAGAGACACACAGAGACTCACAGAGACACACAGATACATGCGGAGACACACAGAGACACACAGAGACACGCAGAGACACACAGATACATGTGGGGACATGTGGAGACACACAGAGACACGCAGAGACACACAGAGACACACAGAGACACACAGAGACACACAGAGACACAGATAGACACGGAAACACACAGAGACAGAGTGGAGAGACACGGAGACCCACAGATACATGCAGAGACACACATAGATCCACAGAGACCCACAGAGACACACAGAGACATACAGAGACCCATAGAGACACACAGAGACACACAGAGACCCATAGAGACACACAGAGATTCACAGAGACACACAGAGACAGACAGAGAGACCCACAGAGACACAGAGACACACAGAGACTCATAAAGACACACAGAGAAACAGAGACTCACAGAGACAAACAGAGACACGCAGAGACACGCAGAGACACGCAGAGACACACAGAGACCCACAGAGACACACAGATACATGCGGAGACACACAGAGACACACAGAGACACGCAGACACACACAGAGACACACAGATACATGTGGGGACATGTGGAGACACACAGAGACACGCAGAGACACACAGAGACACACAGAGACACACAGAGACACACAGAGACACAGATAGACACGGAAACACACAGAGACAGAGTGGAGAGACACGGAGACCCACAGATACATGCAGAGACACACATAGATCCACAGAGACCCACAGAGACACACAGAGACATACAGAGACCCATAGAGACACACAGAGACACACAGAGACCCATAGAGACACACAGAGATTCACAGAGACACACAGAGACAGACAGAGAGACCCACAGAGACACAGAGACACACAGAGACTCATAGAGACACACAGAGAAACACAGAGACTCACAGAGACAAACAGAGACACGCAGAGACACGCAGAGACACGCAGAGACACACAGAGACCCACAGAGACACACAGAGAGACACAGACACCCACAGAGACCCCCACAAAGACTCACAGAGACGCACAGAGACACACAGAGACCCACAGAGAACCCCACAGAGACCCCCACAGAGACACACAGGGACCCCCACAGACACCCATAGAGTCCCACAGAGACACAGATACCCACAGAGACTCATAGAGACCCACAGAGACCCACAGAGACACACAGAGACCCACAGAGACCCTCAGAGACCCACAGAGACCCATAGAGTCACACAGAGACCCACAGATACCCACAGAGAGACCCACAGAGACACACAGAGACCCACAGAGACCCCCAAAGAGACCCACAGAGACCCAAAAAGACACATCGAGACCTACACACACAGTCACACACACACAGTGACACACACACACAGTGACACACACACACAGTGACACACACACAGTGACACACACACACAGTGACACACACAGTGACACACACACAGTGACACACACACAGTGACACACACACACAGTGACACACACACACAGTGACACACACACACAGTGACACACACACACAGTGACACACACACAGTGAAACACACACAAACCTTGTTTCTTCCAGGTTCCTCCATAGATGTTGTATCGGCACCACCACCATCACTACCACCATCACCATCACCACCATCATCACCACCCTGCACACACCACCACCATCATCACCATCACCACCATCATCACCACCACCACCATCACCACCACCATCACCACCACCATCACCACCACCACCATCACCACCACCCTGCACACACCACCACCATCATCACCATCACCACCACCATCACCACCACCATCATCACCACCACCATCACCACCACCCTGCACACACCACCATCACCACCACCAACACCACCATCACCATCACCACCATCACCATCACCACCATCACCATCACCACCACCACCATCACCACCATCACCACCACCATCACCACCACCATCACCACCACCACCACCACTATCACCACCATCACCACCACAACCATCACCACCATCACCACCACCATCACCACCATCACCACCATCACCATCACCACCACCACCATCACCATCACCACCACCTCCACCACTATCACCACCACCATCACCACTATCACCACCATCACCGCCACAACCATCACCACCATCACCACCACCATCACCACCATCACCATCACCACCATCATCACCATCATCACCACCACCATAACCACAATCACCACTATCACCACCATCACCACTATCACCACCATCACCACCACCACCATCACCACCATCACCTCCTCCACGTGAGTCATGTCGATGGCGTTCATGAACGAGTCCGTGTCGTCAAAACCATCCACGTCTTCCTGACACCTGGGACACGGGGAGACACGGGGAGGAGACACGGGGAGACACGGGGAGACACGGGGAGACACGGGGGGACACGGGGAGACACGGGGAGACACGGTGAGGAGACACGGGGAGACACGGGGGACACGGGGAGACACGGGGAGACACGGGGAGACATGGTGAGGAGACACGGGGAGACACGGGGAGGAGACACGGGAAGGAGACACGGGGAGACACGGGGAGACACGGGGAGGAGACACGGGGAGACACGGGGAGACACGGTGAGACACGGGGAGACACGGGGAGACACGGGGAGACACGGGGAGGAGACACGGGGAGACACTGGGGAGACACGGGGAGACACGGGGAGACACGGGGAGGAGACACGGGGAGACACGGGGAGACACGGTGAGGAGACACGGGGAGACACGGGGAGGAGACACGGGGAGACACAGGGAGACACGGGGAGACACGGGGAGGAGACACGGGGAGACACAGGGAGACACGGGGAGACACTGGGGAGACACGGGGAGGAGACACGGGGGGAGAGACACGGGGGGGGGGGGTGTCAGGGTGAGTGGTGAGTGGGAGGTGAGTGGGGTGGTGAGTGGGGTGGTGAGAGGGTGGGTGAGTGAGTGGGTGGATGAGTGAGTGGGTGAGTGGGTGGGTAAGTGAGTGGGTAAGTGGGTGAGTGAGTGAGTGGGTGTGTGGGATGGTGAGTGAGATGTTGAGTGGGTGAGTGAGTGGGTGGGTGAGTGGGTGGGTGGGTGAGTGAGTGGGTGAGTGGGTGGGTGGGTAAGTGGGTGAGTGAGTGGCTGGGTAAGTGGGTAAGTGGGTGGGTGAGTAGGTGAGTGGGTGGGTAAGTGGGTGAGTAAGTGGCTGGGTGAGTGAGTGGGTGAGTGGGTAAGTGGGTGAGTGAGTGGCTGGGTAAGTGGGTAAGTGGATGGGTGAGTGGGTGAGTGGGTGGGTAAGTGTGTGAGTAAGTGGCTGGGTGAGTGAGTGGGTGAGTGGGTGGGTTAGTGGGTGGGTAAGTGGGTGAGTGAGTGGCTGGGTGAGTGGGTGAGTGAGTGAGTGGGTGAGTGGGTGAGTGGGTGAGCGTTTCCTCACCGCCCTGGGGAATCGAATTGGATAGAGACTGGGTAGTTTGACGACTCTGCAAACGGCAACATTCCCTGCAGACAAGCAAGAGACACACAGAGACACACAGAGACACACAGAGACACACGGAGACACACAGAGGCACACGGAGACACACAGAGACACACGGAGACACACAGAGGCACACGGAGACACACAGAGACACGCGGAGACACACAGAGACACACAGAGACCACACAGATACACACAGAGACCAACAGAGACCCCCACAGAGACACACAGAGATCCACAGAGACACACAGAGACCCCCACAGAGACACACAGAGACACACAGAGACCCACAGAGACACACAGAGAGACACAGAGACCCACAGAGACCCCCACAAAGACTTACAGAGACCCACAGAGACACACAGAGACCCACAGAGACCCCCACAGAGACACACAGACATCCACAGAGACCCACAGAGACCCACGGAGACACACAGAGACCCACAGAGATCCACAGAGACCCCCACAGAGACACAGAGACCCACAGAGACCCATAGAGACCCACGGAGACCCATAGAGTCCCACAGAGACACAGAGACCCACAGAGACCCACAGAGACACACAGAGACACACAGAGACCCACAGAGACCCCCAAAGAGACCCACAGAGGCCCAAAGAGACACATCGAGACCTACACACACACAGTGACACACACACACAGTGACACACACACAGTGACACACACACAGTGACACACACACACACGGTGACACACACAGTGACACACACACACAGTGACACACACACAGTGACACACACACAGTGACAAACACACAAACCTTTTTTCCTCCAGGTTCCTCCATAGATGTTGTAGTGGCACCACCACCATCACCACCACCCTGTACACACCACCACCATCACCACCACCACCATCACCACCATCACCACCACCCTGCACACACCACCACCATCACCACCATCACCATCACCACCACCCTGCACACACCACCACCACCACCATCACCACCATCACCACCACCCTGCACACACCACCATCATCATCACCACCACCACCACCACCACCACCTCCATCACCACCACCACCACCACCATCACCACCACCACCTCCATCACCACCATCACCACCATCACCACCACCACCACCATCGTCACGACCATCATCACCACCACCACCACCACCACCATCACCGCCACCATCGCCACCATCGCCACTATCACCGCCACCATCACCACCATCACCACCACCATCACTACCATCACCACCACCATCACCACCACCATCACCACCATCGCCACTATCACCGCCACCATCACCACCATCACCACCACCATCACCACCATCACCACCACCATCACCACCACCATCACCACCATCACCACCATCCCCATCACCACCATCACCACCACCACCACCTCTACCACCACCATCGCCACCATCACCACCATCACCACCATCACCACCATCATCACCACCATCACCACCACCATCACTACCACCACCATCACCATCACCACCATCATCATCATCACCACCATCACCACCATCACCACCACCATCACCACCACCATCACCACCATCACCACCATCACCATCACCACCATCACCACCACCATCACCACCATCACCATCATCACCACCATCATCATCACCATCACCACCATCACCACCACCATCACCATCACCAACACCACCATCACCACCACCATCACCACTATCACCACCATCACCACCATCACCACCATCACCTCCTCCACGTGAGTCATGTCGATGGCGAACATGAACGAGTCCGTGTCGTCAAAACCATCCACGTCCTCCTGACACCTGGGACACGGGGAGACACGCGGGACACGGGAGACACGGGGAGACACGGGGAGACACGGGGAGACACGGGGAGACACGGGGGGACACGGGGAGACACGCGGGTACACGGGGAGACACGGGGAGGAGACATGGGGAGATACGGGGAGACACGGGGAGGAGACACGGGGAGACACGGGGAGACACGGTGAGACACGGGGAGACACGGGGAGACACGGGGAGACACGGGGAGGAGACACGGGGAGACACTGGGGAGACACGGGGAGACACGGGGAGACACGGGGAGGAGACACGGGGAGACACGGGGAGACACGGTGAGGAGACACGGGGAGACACGGGGAGGAGACACGGGGAGACACAGGGAGACACGGGGAGACACGGGGAGGAGACACGGGGAGACACAGGGAGACACGGGGAGACACTGGGGAGACACGGGGAGGAGACACGGGGGGAGAGACACGGGGGGGGGGGGTGTCAGGGTGAGTGGTGAGTGGGAGGTGAGTGGGGTGGTGAGTGGGGTGGTGAGAGGGTGGGTGAGTGAGTGGGTGGATGAGTGAGTGGGTGAGTGGGTGGGTAAGTGAGTGGGTAAGTGGGTGAGTGAGTGAGTGGGTGTGTGGGATGGTGAGTGAGATGTTGAGTGGGTGAGTGAGTGGGTGGGTGAGTGGGTGGGTGGGTGAGTGAGTGGGTGAGTGGGTGGGTGGGTAAGTGGGTGAGTGAGTGGCTGGGTAAGTGGGTAAGTGGGTGGGTGAGTAGGTGAGTGGGTGGGTAAGTGGGTGAGTAAGTGGCTGGGTGAGTGAGTGGGTGAGTGGGTAAGTGGGTGAGCGAGTGGCTGGGTAAGTGGGTAAGTGGATGGGTGAGTGGGTGAGTGGGTGGGTAAGTGTGTGAGTAAGTGGCTGGGTGAGTGAGTGGGTGAGTGGGTGGGTTAGTGGGTGGGTAAGTGGGTGAGTGAGTGGCTGGGTGAGTGGGTGAGTGAGTGAGTGGGTGAGTGGGTGAGTGGGTGAGCGTTTCCTCACCGCCCTGGGGAATCGAATTGGATAGAGACTGGGTAGTTTGACGACTCTGCAAACGGCAACATTCCCTGCAGACAAGCAAGAGACACACAGAGACACACAGAGACACACAGAGACACACGGAGACACACAGAGGCACACGGAGACACACAGAGACACACGGAGACACACAGAGGCACACGGAGACACACAGAGACACGCGGATACACACAGAGACACACAGAGACACACAAATACATGTGGAGACATGTGGAGACACACAGAGACACGCAGAGACACACAGAGACCCACAGAGACCCACAGAGACACACAGAGACCAACAGAGACCCCCACAGAGACACACAGAGATCCACAGAGACACACAGAGACCCCCACAGAGACACACAGAGACACACAGAGACCCACAGAGACACACAGAGAGACACAGAGACCCACAGAGACCCCCACAAAGACTTACAGAGACCCACAGAGACACACAGAGACCCACAGAGACCCCCACAGAGACACACAGACATCCACAGAGACCCACAGAGACCCACGGAGACACACAGAGACCCACAGAGATCCACAGAGACCCCCACAGAGACACAGAGACCCACAGAGACCCATAGAGACCCACAGAGACCCATAGAGTCCCACAGAGACACAGAGACCCACAGAGACCCACAGAGACACACAGAGACACACAGAGACCCACAGAGACCCCCAAAGAGACCCACAGAGGCCCAAAGAGACACATCGAGACCTACACACACACAGTGACACACACACACACAGTGACACACACACAGTGACACACACACAGTGACACACACACACACGGTGACACACACAGTGACACACACACACAGTGACACACACACAGTGACACACACACAGTGACAAACACACAAACCTTTTTTCCTCCAGGTTCCTCCATAGATGTTGTAGTGGCACCACCACCATCACCACCACCCTGTACACACCACCACCATCACCACCACCACCATCACCACCATCACCACCACCCTGCACACACCACCACCATCACCACCATCACCATCACCACCACCCTGCACACACCACCACCACCACCATCACCACCATCACCACCACCCTGCACACACCACCATCATCATCACCACCACCACCACCACCTCCACCACCACCACCACCTCCATCACCACCACCACCACCATCACCACCACCACCTCCATCACCACCATCACCACCATCACCACCACCACCACCATCGTCACGACCATCATCACCACCACCACCACCACCACCATCACCGCCACCATCGCCACCATCGCCACTATCACCGCCACCATCACCACCATCACCACCACCATCACTACCATCACCACCACCATCACCACCACCATCACCACCATCGCCACTATCACCGCCACCATCACCACCATCACCACCACCATCACCACCATCACCACCACCATCACCACCACCATCACCACCATCACCACCATCCCCATCACCACCATCACCACCACCACCACCTCTACCACCACCATCGCCACCATCACCACCATCACCACCATCACCACCATCATCACCACCATCACCACCACCATCACTACCACCACCATCACCATCACCACCATCATCATCATCACCACCATCACCACCATCACCACCACCATCACCACCACCATCACCACCATCACCACCATCACCATCACCACCATCACCACCACCATCACCACCATCACCATCATCACCACCATCATCATCACCATCACCACCATCACCACCACCATCACCATCACCAACACCACCATCACCACCACCATCACCACTATCACCACCATCACCACCATCACCACCATCACCTCCTCCACGTGAGTCATGTCGATGGCGAACATGAACGAGTCCGTGTCGTCAAAACCATCCACGTCCTCCTGACACCTGGGACACGGGGAGACACGGGGAGACACGGTGAGACACGGGGAGACACGCGGAGGAGACACGGGGAGACACGGGGAGACACGGGGAGACACGGGGGGACACGGGGAGACACGCGGGTACACGGGGAGACACGGGGAGGAGACATGGGGAGATACGGGGAGACACGGTGAGACACGGGGAGACACGGGGAGACACGGGGAGATACGGGGAGACACGGGGGAGACACGGGGAGACACGAGGGAGACACGGGGAGACACGGGGAGACACGGGGGGACACGGGGAGACACGCGGGTACACGGGGAGACACGGGGAGGAGACATGGGGAGACACGGGGAGACACGGTGAGACACGCGGGGAGACACGGGGAGACACGGGGAGGAGACACGGGGAGACACGGGGAGACACGGGGAGACACGGGGAGACACGGGGGAGACACGGGGAGACACGGGGAGGAGACACGGGGGGAGACGAGGGGAGACGCGGGGAAGAGACACGGGGGAGACACGGGGAGACACGGGGGAGACACGCGGGGACACGGAGGAGATACGGGAAGACACGGGGAGACACGGGGAGGAGACACGGGGGGAGACACGGGGGGGGGGGAGAGCCACGGGGTGGGGGGGAGACACGGGGGAGAGACGCGGGGGGGGGAAACACGGGGGGGGGGTGTCAGGGTGAGTGTTGGATGTAAGGATGGTGAGTGGTGAGTGGGGGGTGAGTGGGATGGTGAGTGAGTGAGTGGGTGAGTGAGTGAGTGGGTGTGTGGGATGGTGAGTGAGATGGTGAGTGGGTGAGTGAGTGGGTGGGTGAGTGGGTGAGTGGGTGAGTGGGTGAGTGGGTGGGTGAGTGAGTGAGTGGGTGGGTAAGTGGGTGAGTGAGTGGCTGGGTAAGTGGGTGGGTGAGTGGGTGAGTGGGTGAGTGGGTGAGTGTTTCCTCACCGCCCTGGGGAATCGAATTGGATGGAGACTGGGTAGTTTGACGACTCTGCAAACGGCAACATTCCCTGCAGACAAGCAAGAGACACGCAGAGACACACAGAGACACACAGAGACAGACAGAGACACACAGAAACACACAGAGGCACACGGAGACACACAGAGACACACAGAGGCACACAGAGGCACACGGAGACACACAGAGGCAGACAGAGACACACAGAGACACACAGAGACACACAGAGACACACAGATACATGCGGAGACATGTGGAGACACACAGAGACCCACAGAGACCCACAGAGACACACAGAGACACACAGAGACCCACAGAGACACACAGAGAGACAGAGAGACCCACAGAGACCCTCACAAAGACTCACAGAGACCCACAGAGACACACAGAGACCCACAGAGACCCCCACAGAGACACACAGAGACCCACAGAGACCCACAGAGACACACAGAGACCCACAGAGACCCACGGAGACACACAGAGACCCACAGAGATCCACAGAGACCCCCACAGAGACACACAGAGAGACCCACAGAGACACCCAGAGACACACAGAGACCCACAGAGACCCCCAAAGAGACCCACAGAGACCCAAAGAGACACATCGAGACCTACACACACACAGTGACACACACACACAGTGACACACACACACACAGTGACACACACACACAGTGACACACACACACACAGTGACACACACACACAGTGACACACACACACAGTGACACACACACACACAGTGAAACACACAAACACAGTGACACACACACAGTGACACACACAGTGACACACACACACACAGTGACACACACACACACAGTGACAAACACACAGTGAAACACACACAGTGACACACACACACAGTGATACACACAGTGACACGCACAGTGACATACACACACAGTGACACACACACAGTGACACACACAGTGACACACACACACAGTGACACACACACACAGTGACACACACACAGTGACACACACACAGTGACACACAAACACAGTGACACACACACACAGTGACACACACACAGTGACACACACACACACGGTGACACACACACACACAGTGACACACACAACACACACACCAGTGACACACACACACAGTGACACACACACACAGTGACACACACACACAGTGACACACACACACAGTGACACACACACAAACCTTTTTTCCTCCAGGTTCCTCCATAGATGTTGTAGCGGCACCACCACCATCACCACCATCACCACCACCATCACCACCACCCTGCACACACCACCACCATCACCACCATCACCACCACCATCACCACCATCACCACCATCACCACCACCACCATCACCACCACCCTGTACACACCACCACCATCACCACCATCACCATCACCACCATCACCACCACCCTGCACACACCACCACCATCACCACCATCACCACCACCCTGCACACACCACCACCATCACCACCATCACCACCACCCTGCACACACCACCATCATCATCACCACCACCACCACCTCCACCACCACCACCTCCATCACCACCACCACCACCATAACCACCACCACCTCCATCACCACCATCACCACCACCATCACCACTATCACCAACACCACCATCACCATCACCACCACCACCACCACCATCGTCACGACCATCATCACCATCACCATCACCGCCACCATCGCCACCATCGCCACTATCACCGCCACCATCACCACCATCACCACCATCACCACCACCATCACCACCATCACCACCACCATCACCACCATCACCACCATCACCACCATCACCGCCACCATCGCCACCATCGCCACTATCACCACCATCACCACCATCACCACCATCACCACCACCATCACCACCATCACCACCATCACCACCACCATCACCACCATCAGCACCACCACCACCTCTACCACCACCATCGCCACCATCACCACCACCATCACTACCACCACCATCACCACCATCATCATCATCACCACCATCACCACCACCATCACCACCATCACCACCATCACCACCACCATCACCACCATCACCATCATCACCACCATCATCATCATCACCATCACCACCATCACCACCACCATCACCACCATCACCACCATCACCACCATCACCACCACCATCACCACCATCACCACCATCACCACCATCACCACCACCACCATCACCACCATCACCTCCTCCACGTGAGTCATGTCGATGGCGAACATGAACGAGTCCGTGTCGTCAAAACCATCCACGTCCTCCTGACACCTGGGACACGGGGAGACACGGGGAGACACGGGGAGACACGGGGAGACACGGGGAGACACGGGGAGGAGACACGGGGAGACACGGGGAGACACGAGGGAGACACGGGGAGACACGGGGAGATACGCGGGTACACGGGGAGACACTGGGAGACACGGGGAGACACGGGGAGGAGACATGGGGAGACACGGGGAGACACGGTGAGACACGCGGGGACACAAGGAGACACTGGGAGACACGGGGAACACGGGGAGGAGACACGGGGAGACATGGGGAGACACGAGGGAGACACGGGGAGACACGGGGAGACACGGGGGGACACGGGGAGACACGCGGGGACACGGGGAGACACTGGGAGACACGGGGAGACACGGGGAGGAGACACGGGGAGACATGGGGAGACACGAGGGAGACACGGGGAGACACGGGGAGACACGGGGGGACACGGGGAGACACGCGGGGACACGGGGAGGAGACACGAGGAGGAGACACGGGGGAGACACGCGGGCACACGGGGGAGACACGGGGAGACACGGGGGGAGAGACACGGGGGGGGGGTGTCAGGGTGAGTGTTGGAGGTAAGGATGGTGAGGGGTGAGTGGAGGGTGAGTGGGATGGTGAGTGAGATGGTGAGTGGGTGAGTGAGTGGGTGGGTGAGTGGGTGGGTGGGTGGGTGAGTGGGTGGGTGGGTGAGTGAGTGAGTGGGTGAGTGGGTGGGTGAGTGAGTGAGTGGGTGGGTAAGTGGGTGAGTGAGTGGCTGGGTAAGTGGGTGGGTGAGTGGGTGAGCGTTTCCTCACCGCCCTGGGGAATCGAATTGGATGGAGACTGGGTAGTTTGACGACTCTGCAAACGGCAACATTCCCTGCAGACAAGCAAGATACACGCAGAGACACACAGAGACAGACAGAGACAGACAGAGACACACAGAGGCACACAGAGGCACACGGAGACACACAGAGACACACAGAGGCACACAGAGGCACACGGAGACACACAGAGGCACACAGAGACACACAGAGACACACAGAGACACACGGAGGCACACGGAGACACACAGAGACACGCGGAGACACACAGAGAGAGACACACAGAGACACACAGATACATGCGGAGACATGTGGAGACACACAGAGACACGCAGAGACCCACAGAGACCCACAGAGACCCACAGAGATCCACAGAGACACACAGAGACACAAGAACACAGAGACCACAGAGACACACAGAGACCACACAGAGACACAGAACAACAGAGACACAGAGACACAGAGACACACAGAGACCCATAGAGACACACAGAGACACACAGAGACCCATAGAGACACACGGAGACACACAGAGACACGCGGAGAACAACAGAGACACACAGAGACACGCAGAGACACACAGAGACACACAGATACATGTGGAGACATGTGGAGACACACAGAGACACGCAGAGACACACAGACACACACAGAGACACACAGAGACACACAGAGACACACAGAGACACAGATAGACACGGAGACACACAGAGACAGAGTGGAGAGACACGGAGACCCACAGATACATGCAGAGACACACATAGATCCACAGAGACCCACAAAGACACACAGAGACATACAGAGACCCATAAAGAAACACAGAGACACACAGAGACCCATAGAGACACACAGAGATTCACAGAGACACACAGAGACAGACAGAGAGACCCACAGAGACACAGAGACACACAGAGACTCATAGAGACACACAGAGAAACACAGAGACTCACAGAGACAAACAGAGACACGCAGAGACACGCAGAGACACGCAGAGACACACAGAGACCCAGAGAGACACACAGAGAGACACAGACACCCACAGAGACCCCCACAAAGACTCACAGAGACGCTCAAAGACACACAGAGACCCACAAAGAACCCCACAGAGACCCACAGAGACACACAGAGACCCCCACAGACACCCATAGAGACCCACAGAGACCCACAGAGACACACAGAGACTCACAGAGACCCTCAGAGACCCCCAAAGAGACCCACAGAGACCCAAAAAGACACATCGAGACCTACACACACACAGTCACACACACACAGAGTGACACACACACACAGTGACACACACACACAGTGACACACACACACAGTGACACACAAAGATAAAGATCCCCCGTATAGCCTAACAGACTGTAGGGGCAAGTGCTGTTAGCGAGCACCTATGAAGGCCGGAACGGTACACGAGGGGGTTGGGTGGCCAGCACCACGCCCGACCGCCTTTGTCTCCCCAGTGGCGATGTTTACACACCGCACCAGGTACTCATTTAAGGCTGAGTCGACCTAGGAAAGGCCCAGGACCGGTTCAGATAATCGTCACTGGTGTTAGCCAGTGACACACACACACAGTGACACACACACACAGTGACACACACACACAGTGACACACACACAAACCTTGTTTCTTCCAGGTTCCTCCATAGATGTTGTAGCGGCACCACCACCATCACCACCATCATCACCACCCTGCACACACCACCACCATCATCACCATCACCACCACCACCACCATCATCACCACCACCATCACCACCACCATCACCACCAACACCACCACCATCACCACCATCACCACCATCACCACCATCACCACCACCATCACCATCACCACCTCCACCACCATCACCACCACCACCATCACCACCACCATCACCACCAACCACCATCACCACCACCACCACCATCACCACCATCACCACCACAACCATCACCACCATCACCACCATCACCATCACCACCACCACCATCACCACCATCACCTCCACTACCATCACCACCACCATTATCACCACCACCATCACCACCACCTCCACCACCATCACAACCACCACCACCATCATCACCACCACCATCACCACCACCACCATCACCACCACCTCCACCACCATCACCACCACCACCATCACCACCACCATCACCACCACCTCCACCACCATCACCACCACCATCACCACTATCACCACCATCACCACCACCACCATCACCACCATCACCTCCTCCACGTGAGTCATGTCGATGGCGTTCATGAACGAGTCCGTGTCGTCAAAACCATCCACGTCCTCCTGACACCTGGGACACGGGGAGACACGTGGGAGACACGGGGAGACACGGGGGGACACGGGGAGACACGGGGGGACACGGGGGGACACGGGGAGACACGGGGAGGAGACACGGGGAGACACGGGGGAGACACGGGGGAGACACGGGGAAGAGACACGGGGGAGACACGGGGGAGACACGGGGGGAGACACGGGGCGGGTGTCAGGGTGAGTGTTGGAGGTAAGGATGGTGAGTGGTGAGTGGGCTGGTGAGTGGGATGGTGAGTGGGACGGTGAGTGGTGAGTGGGATGGTGAGTGGGACGGTGAGTGGGTGGTGAGTGGGGTGGTGAGTGGGTAGGTGGGTGAGTGAGTGGGTGAGTGGGTGGATGAGTGAGTGGGTGGGTAAGTGGGTGAGTGAGTGGCTGGGTGAGTGGGTGAGTGGCTGGGTGAGTGTGTGAGTGGGTGGGTGGGTGAGTGGCTGGGTGAGTGGGTGAGTGGCTGGGTGAGTGGGTGGGTGGGTGAGTGGGTGGGTGAGTGGGTGAGTGTATCCTCACCGCCCTGGGGAATCGAAATGGATGGAGACTGGGTAGTTTGACGACTCTGCAAACGGCAACATTCCCTGCAGACAAGCAAGAGACACGCAGAGACACACAGAGACACGCAGAGACCCACAGAGACACGCAGAGACCCACAGAGACACGCAGAGACACGCAGAAACACACAGAGACCCACAGAGACACACAGAGACCCATAGAGACACACAGAGACACACAGAGACCCATAGAGACACACAGAGATTCACAGAGACACACAGAGACTCACAGAGACACACAGATACATGCGGAGACACACAGAGGCACACGGAGACACTGAGACCCACAGAGACACACAGAGACCCACAGAGACACACAGAGACACACAGAGACACACAGAGACCCACAGAGACACACAGAGACTCACAGAGACCCACAGAGACACACAGAGACCCACAGAGACACACAGAGACTCACAGAGACCCACAGAGACACACAGAGAACCCCACAGAGACTCACAGAGACCCACAGATACACACAGAGAACCCCACAGAGACTCACAGAGACCCACAGAGACACAAAGAGACCCACAGAGACACACAGAGACTCCAGAGACCCACAGAGACACACAGAGAACCCCACAGAGACTCACAGAGACCCACAGATACACACAGAGAACCCCACAGAGACTCACAGAGACCCACAGAGACACAAAGAGACCCACAGAGACTCATAGAGAGATTGAGAGAGAGGACGTCACATACACACAGCAAGATGGTGCACATCCAATGGGGAGAGATGGGATCGCGTCATTTGACCATTCGCATCACACACAGATAGAGAGAGAGGACAACACGATGTAGAATACAACACATCACACACATCACATCACACACATCACATCACACACATCACATCACACACACACATCACACACACACATCACACACAGAGAGAGAGAATACAACACATCATTTACATCACATCACAGACATCACATCACACACATCACACACACAGAGAGAGAGAATACAACACATCACACACATCACATCACACACACAGAGAGAGAACACATCACACTGTGAGTCTCAGTGATTGACACTGAACCTTGTGGGAGCCTCAGTCTGGCTCTGTGAGTCTCAGTGATTGACACTGAACCCTGTGGGAGCCTCAGTCTGGCTCTGTGAGTCTCAGTGATTGACACTGAACCTTGTGGGAGCCTCAGTCTGGCTCTGTGAGTCTCAGTGATTGACACTGAACCCTGTGGGAGCCTCAGTCTGGCTCTGTGAGTCTCAGTGATTGACACTGAACCCTGTGGGAGCCTCAGTCTGGCTCTGTGAGTCTCAGTGATTGACACTGAACCCTGTGGGAGCCTCAGTCTGGCTCTGTGAGTCTCAGTGATTGACACTGAACCTTGTGGGAGCCTCAGTCTGGCTCTGTGAGTCTCAGTGATTGACACTGAACCCTGTGGGAGCCTCAGTCTGGCTCTGTGAGTCTCAGTGATTGACACTGAACCCTGTGGGAGCCTCAGTCTGGCTCTGTGAGTCTCAGTGATTGACACTGAACCCTGTGGGAGCCTCAGTCTGGCTCTGTGAGTCTCAGTGATTGACACTGAACCCTGTGGGAGCCTCAGTCTGGCTCTGTGAGTCTCAGTGATTGACACTGAACCTTGTGGGAGCCTCAGTCTGGCTCTGTGAGTCTCAGTGATTGACACTGAACCCTGTGGGAGCCTCAGTCTGGCTCTGTGAGTCTCAGTGATTGACACTGAACCCTGTGGGAGCCTCAGTCTGGCTCTGTGAGTCTCAGTGATTGACACTGAACCCTGTGGGAGCCTCAGTCTGGCTCTGTGAGTCTCAGTGATTAACACTGAACCCTGTGGGAGCCTCAGTCTGGCTCTGTGAGTCTCAGTGATTGACACTGAACCCTGTGGGAGCCTTAGTCTGGCTCTGTGAGTTTCAGTGATTAACACTGAACCCTGTGGGAGCCTTAGTCTGGCTCTGTGAGTCTCAGTGATTGACACTGAACCTTGTGGGAGCCTTAGTCTGGCTATGTGAGTTTCAGTGATTAACACTGAACCCTGTGGAAGCCTTAGTCTGGCTCTGTGAGTCTCAGTGATTGACACTGAACCTTGTGAGAGCCTCAGTCTGGCTCTGTGAGTCTCAGTGATTAACACTGAACCCTGTTGGAGCCTTAGTCTGGCTCTGTGAGTCTCGGTGATTAACACTGAACCCAGTGGGAGCCTTAGTCTGGCTCTGTGAGTCTCAGTGATTGACACTGAACCTTGTGGGAGCCTTAGTCTGGCTCTGTGAGTCTCAGTGATTAACACTGAAACCTGACCCACAGAGACCCACAGAGACACACAGAGACTCACAGAGACCCACAGAGACCCACAGAGACACACAGAGATACACAGAGACCCACAGAGACTCATAGAGACACACAGAGACCCATAGAGACCCATAGAGTCCCACAGAGATGTAAAGTAGTAACTCGGCGGGAGACGACTTCACGGGTAGCACACTCTTTTTATTAACACCAAACTGTTACACGGGTGACTAACACCCACTTAGTTACACAGGTGACTAACACCCACTTAGCTACTCGGGTGACTAACACCCACTCAGCTACTCGGGTGACTAACACCCAGTCAGCTACTCGGGTGACTAACACCCACTCAGCTACACTGACACGGGCTTTTACGCCCCGTAGCCTTCCGGAACACACCCGGCCGGGGTGTCCGTCTCGGCTCTGGGTACCACCGTCCCGACCCACACGGGCGTCGGACTACGGGTTCCCCAGTCTCGGCTCCGAGCCACACAGGGCCCCGGTCCTTACAAGGACGGCGGGACTAGGGGTCTCGGGCCACTACCTTCTCCACTCCGTCTTCGGTCTTCAACTGGTTAACAACAACCTCGAGTGCTCTTGCGCGTCCCCCTTTATGCACCTCCTGCGGACGTCGCTGAGAGCACTCCTCCTATTTGACCAATCACTGCGTGCTGGCTACGATCCTCTTTTCCCACCTTGTGTCAGCGCGCCTCACCACCCGCGCGCGCTTCCATACCACGCCCACATCGCGTGCCCAACCCCGCGCCCCGTGATCCATCACTGTCGGCGCACGCCAACACCACCACTACATCACCCCCTACCACATAGCTCGCAGCCGACCCGGCTGCTATAAAAATATACAACACCCCCTCCCCCCTATGTGTGCCCCGTAACACAACAATAACAACATAACAACACAACCCAACACGAACACCGCAATCCGCAAAAATCAGCAAATGCCACACCAACAGCAAGAACAATATGTACAACCCGGCGAGTGGCGACAATAAATGTGTATGCGGAAAGATAAAAAGTTTTATTCATTTTTTTTTTCTCTCCGACTCGTGCAGCGTCCCAATCTTTCCGAGCGTCCCTTGAACGGGACATTACCCCGGCAGAGGGGGAACACGGCGGCGAGGTCGGGTTTGAGAAAAAAAAATTTTCATGAAAAGTGTTGTGACTTAGCCCGAGTCCGCCTCGCCGGTCCGTCGTACGGCACCAGACTCGGTTGACCGTCCGGTGGTGCCGGCAGTTCAGGAAGGCATGGGCCATGCATCGGGGCTCCGTGCGTGCCCCGGGGTTCCGGTTCCCGACGGTCAACAGCCGTCAGGTTCGAGACACCTGGGGGTGGGTCAGGTGGAGACACGTGAGGATCAGCCTGCGACACATCCCTCCCCGAGTCGACGGTCACATCACACGCTCGGTCGTTACGGCACAAAACGGGGTCACACGGCGCCGCGTAGGGTTTCAGTCGGGAGGGGTGCACGTACCAACGGCGTTTTCCCCATTTAATCTGTATACTCTGGGGTCGTGCAACCCGCACAATTTCCACCGGTCCCCTCCATGGTCTCAACAATTTGGGGGACGTAGCCAACGGTGCATGTGGACAATGCAGCCAGGCCTTATCGCCTGGTTCCCAATTGTGCGTATGCACCCTCTGTCCATGCAAACGCTCGTTCGCGATCTGCCGAGACCGCGAATTCAATCTCGCAGCCTCTCGCGCTTCAGCCAATTTGGCGATATTAAACTTGATATGGTCTGCCAATTTAGATTTTGCACGCGGCTGGGAAATCCCCAGTTGGACGTCCATGGCCGGATCGGCCTCCCGCCCATACATAAGAAAAAATGGAGAAAACCCCGTCGCCGCATGAGGGGCCATTCGATAGGCCGCAAGTACCCCCGGTACCTGTAAGTCCCAATCCACCTGGTCGTCGCAGACCTGTTGGCACAGCATAGACGTAATCGTCCTGTTCAGACGTTCAACCATACGGTCAGTCTGCGGGTGGTACGGGGAGGTACGTACTTTCTTTGTACCCAACAGGTCGCACACCTCGCGCAACAAAACGCTCGAAAAATTTTTCCCTTGATCCGTCAGCAAGCGTTCGGGGGCGCCTTTGTCCAAAACATAACCTTGGACAAAGGCGTCCGCCACTGCCGCAGCCGACTGGTTGGCGAGTGGCCATGCCATGGGCCAGCGGGTGAAGTACTCTACGCCAACCAGCAGGAACTTATTTCCCCGAGGTGTAGCGGGAAAGGGCCCCAAGATGTCTAACGCGACCAATTCGTTTGTGCGCGAAACCTGAATGGATTGCAGCGGTGGATTAGCCGCTATTGGTGGCGGTTTTCTTTGGGCGCACCCTACACATCCCTTAAGAATGTTCGCCACGTCGTTGCCCATCCCCGGCCAATAGTAGTCTCGCTGAATGAGGGCGAGCGTTTTGTGAAACCCCAGATGCATGAGTCGTTCATGAGCAGCCAGGACGACCCTACCCCGCATAGCAAACGGCACCACGAGCACGTGACGCCGGGACATGTTGTCTCACTTCATCAAGAGGCCCTGTTTGCACACCCAGGAACCGACCCGCGTTTCCCCTCCCTCGGGATCGTCAACCTTCCGCCGTAGCGTGAGTAGGGAGCTGTCGGCCATTTGCAGACGGCCCCACTCGATGAGAGGCAACGCTAACAGCGAGTCCCTCCCCGTGGGAGCGTCGACCCCCTTAGTATCCGTGGCGGCGAGCACCACTTCCGCGGGGACAACGACAGAGGGTTTACACCGCGCCGATCCTAGCAGACATGCGCATTCCGTACGCGGCGGCAACCGCGACAATGCATCCGCATTCGAGTGGCGCAATCCCTTGTGGTAAATCGTCGTGAATTGGTAGTCCTGAAGGACCTCCAACCATCGGGACAATTGGCCGGATGGCTGCGCCACCCGCATAGCGTATTGGAGAGCCGCATGGTCCGTGCGAACCGTAAAATGACGGCCGTAAAGATACGGCCTGAATTGCTGTATAAAAAACACAATCGCCAGCAATTCACGACGTGTCACGCAGTAGCGTTGTTCCGCGGGGGACAGAACCCTGCTACCATAGGCGACCACCCGTTCGACCCCCCCGACCACCTGTGAGAGCACTCCCCCGATACCCGTGTTACTGGCATCCGTGTCGAGCACAAATGGTTGCGTGAAATCGGGGTAACACAAGGGGGGAGCCTGCACCAAGGCGTCACGAAGGGAGCAGAACGCGGCCTCCTCTTCCGGCCCCCAGTGAAACCGCACCCCTTTAGCCGTCAAAGCGTGCAGGGGCCTGGCTATGGTGGCAAACTGCTTGACAAAACGACGGTAATAGGAGGTGAATCCTATGAAGCTGCGGACTTCAGTGACAGAGGTTGGCGTCGGCCATGAGCTGACGCAGTGCGTCTTAGCAGGGTCTGTCGAGATCCCTGACCGACTAACGATATGGCCCAAATACCTGACCGATTCCCGAAGCAGAAAACATTTAGCCGGTTTAAATTTAAGCTTAGCGGAACGCATCCTGAGGAACACCGCTCTCAGTCGCTGGAGGTGCTCCTCAAAAGTCCGGCTGAAAACGATGATATCATCGAGGTAAATCAAACAGGTGTCCCATTGGAGGCCTGACAAAACCAATTCCATGAGCCTCTGGAATGTGGCGGGAGCGGAATGTAAGCCCATGGGCAATCGGTTGAATTCAAATAGGCCTCCCGGTGTCCGGAAAGCGGTTTTCGGTTTTGATTCGTCATCGAGGGGCAATTGCCAAAATCCCGAAAGCAAATCGAGCGTCGAAAAAAACTGTGCTCCCGCCAAGGCATCCAGCGACTCATCCATCCTGGGGAGCGGATACGCATCGGCCATTGAGATTTTGTTTAGGCGGCGGAAATCGACACAGAACCGCAAGGACCCGTCCTGTTTTTTAACCAGGACGATAGGAGCACCCCACGGGCTGGAAGAGGGCGAAATGATATCGGCCGCCAACATGTCATTAACCGCCGACTGCACATGATCCTTCTCGGCTGGACTGAGCCGGAAGGGATTCTGTCGAATAGGGGCCGCGTCCCCAGTAGCTATGTGGTGGCGCAACAGGTCTGTGCAGCCAATATCGTACTTGTGCCTGCTAAACACGTCAGCGAACTCGAGTAGCAAGCCCCTCAATGCACCCAACTGCACACTGGACAAGTTACTGGACCCGGCACACAACGAGTCCAACCACTCTGTCCCCTCCTCACTTTGAGGATGTGTATCGGCACTCGAATCGGCGTGAGCAACGAGCTGTTCCTCGACGGGTAGCGGCGCGGCGTGAGCCAGCATCGTTCCCTGCGTAATCACGGCCGGCCGCGACCCCGTATTCAGGACCATAACGAACGGCTCACTGTCCCCCCTCACCATGGTCTGGGCCACCGCTAAGTCGAGGCCCCCTTTAGCTCTGTTCGACGGCCCCAACAGAACTCCCTGTGCCCCCGCATCCACCCCGAGGGGTTTTCTCAACCGAAGGGGTACCAACATTTGCGATCCCGGGGGCACCCGTACAGTCTGGGTTGCCAGCGCCTGCACCGTCGCACAAACCGTGCGTATCTTAGTAGGACTCGTTAAAAACGCAACCCGCCGTCCCGATGGAAGCTCAATGCAGGCCTGATCTATAAGAATTTTGATGGGCATTTTAGACAGAAAGTCCGTGCCTAGTAAACAAGGAACGGCCAGCGATGATGATACAAAAATAGGACCCGCCAATTTTATGTCGCCAATACAAATAGTCGCCCGAATCTGGCCGATGATTCCCAAGGATCCCCCGTTCGCCGCGTAAAATGGTACGTCCACCGGCAGAAGGGGTCGACATTGGACGGGAAGAATGTTATAAATAAGGTCCGAAATGATAGTGGCCGACGCACCCGTGTCCACAAGCACCCGGACCTCAACCCCGTCAATAAACCCCGTTACCACGGACGACCCGGCCGACGCAGCCACCATCCTGTGGGCCAATTCGGACCACTCGACTGCCTTCGGGCCGTACGCGGACCCCTCTCGCCGAACCGAACCCCCGGTGCCCATACGCGGTCCCCCCACCACTAAGCGGCGATCCGAACGTGCCGTGCATGTGGACCGAACGTGTGAGGTGCCGCGACTTGCCGGGTTCAGCTGGGATGTCTTGTGGCCCTGGTCGTCGTCCGGACGTGGTCCCGTGTTGCGCTGACGCGGAGCCCGGCACCCGGACGCGACGTGGCCCCGAAGGCCGCAGTTGTAGCAGACGACGAGGGACGTCGTAGGTTTCGGTTGCTCCAGCTTGCGGGATGAATGTGTGGGCGAACGACCTCCCGTTCTCCACTCCCCCGGTCTCGAAACAGCGAAGGCCTCCTCCCGAGCCACAGCAGGCTGAGGTCCGATGACCGTGGTGGCCGGTGCCCCGTTCCCCGCCGATGCGCAGACGACCGTCGGCTTGCGCTTGAGGACTTCGTAAGCGTGAATGCTTGTGGCAATCCCCAGGGAGCAGATGTCCATTTCGTCTGCCGTATTGATGGGAACTCCCAAGTCGTGAGCCAACGCCAGCAGCTGCTCCGTCACCATGGCGTCCTTCCCCTCCTTGTCCATGCGGGGAAAAGCTGAGTCCGCCAGGGCGAGCAGCGCCGTGAGATAGGCGAGCGTTGTTTCTCCAACCACCTTTCGCCGATCGTAGAAATGGTGGCGACAGGTCGAGGGTGGCCCGAACACCTTAGCCATCAGGTGTAGCGCGGCCTGGAGCGTTGAGCGGGACGACCTCGGGGCAGATGTGAAGGCTGCAAGCGCGTCGTCGTCGAGCATCGCTGGCAGCGCACGCAGGGCAGTGGTGTCGGACCACCCCGACATTTCTTGATGTGCGAGGAACCTTCGCTGGAAGGCTCCCCAGTCGCCCCCGTCTGCCTTGAACACCGACAGCGCGGGCAATCGTTGCTGGAGGACTCGATCGTCGTCGGAACGATTTTCCCGCGCGCCGCTGTGGTTGCAGAAAATGTCGGCTCCGTCTGCAGGCGCATAATGGAGAGCTCCGGCGCGCGCCGATGACGCGGGCTGCGCTGTGTGGAGATCTCTGGCCACGTGGTGTCCGCGCTTCCCGCCAATTGGTGGCGGACCCTCAAAAATGGCGCCAACTTCAAAACTTTTGGCGCGAAGCGCCTTCTGGCGGGATCCCTCCAGCCGCGCCGCCTCCTCCAACCCCGCAGCCGTCCCTCCGCCCGCTGGAATGGAGATTTCTGCCAAAATCGCAGCGGCGGCGAGCAGCAACTCCGCCAGGCGGGAGTGTGCGTCCTGTAGGCTGGTGTCGGAGGCAAGCGGAGCATCGGCCATTGCCGCGAAGTGCTGCATCGGCGGCAACTCCTCGTCCTCTCCTCCCGAGGTTGGTGTCTCCGGTACGCCGTCGTCTCCCCGATCTTGCTCGTGGGTACGGGTAGTCTTCCTTGTGTCCATTCTTCTTGAAGACAGGTTTACTTCTGACGCCAGTTGTAAAGTAGTAACTCGGCGGGAGACGACTTCACGGGTAGCACACTCTTTTTATTAACACCAAACTGTTACACGGGTGACTAACACCCACTTAGTTACACAGGTGACTAACACCCACTTAGCTACTCGGGTGACTAACACCCACTCAGCTACTCGGGTGACTAACACCCACTCAGCTACACGGGTGACTAACACCCACCTAGCTACTCAGGTGACTAACACCCACTCAGCTACACTGACACGGGCTTTTACGCCCCGTAGCCTTCCGGAACACACCCGGCCGGGGTGTCCGTCTCGGCTCTGGGTACCACCATCCCGACCCACACGGGCGTCGGACTACGGGTTCCCCAGTCTCGGCTCCGAGCCACACAGGGCCCCGGTCCTTACAAGGACGGCGGGACTAGGGGTCTCGGGCCACTACCTTCTCCACTCCGTCTTCGGTCTTCAACTGGTTAACAACAACCTCGAGTGCTCTTGCGCGTCCCCCTTTATGCACCTCCTGCGGACGTCGCTGAGAGCACTCCTCCTATTTGACGAATCACTGCGTGCTGGCTACGATCCTCTTTTCCCACCTTGTGTCAGCGCGCCTCACCACCCGCGCGCGCTTCCATACCAAGCCCACATCGCGTGCCCAACCCCGCGCGTGGGTACGGGTAGTCTTCCTTGTGTCCATTCTTCTTGAAGACAGGTTTACTTCTGACGCCAGTTGTAAAGTAGTAACTCGGCGGGAGACGACTTCACGGGTAGCACACTCTTTTTATTAACACCAAACTGTTACACGGGTGACTAACACCCACTTAGTTACACAGGTGACTAACACCCACTTAGCTACTCGGGTGACTAACACCCACTCAGCTACTCGGGTGACTAACACCCACTCAGCTACACGGGTGACTAACACCCACCTAGCTACTCAGGTGACTAACACCCACTCAGCTACACTGACACGGGCTTTTACGCCCCGTAGCCTTCCGGAACACACCCGGCCGGGGTGTCCGTCTCGGCTCTGGGTACCACCATCCCGACCCACACGGGCGTCGGACTACGGGTTCCCCAGTCTCGGCTCCGAGCCACACAGGGCCCCGGTCCTTACAAGGACGGCGGGACTAGGGGTCTCGGGCCACTACCTTCTCCACTCCGTCTTCGGTCTTCAACTGGTTAACAACAACCTCGAGTGCTCTTGCGCGTCCCCCTTTATGCACCTCCTGCGGACGTCGCTGAGAGCACTCCTCCTATTTGACGAATCACTGCGTGCTGGCTACGATCCTCTTTTCCCACCTTGTGTCAGCGCGCCTCACCACCCGCGCGCGCTTCCATACCAAGCCCACATCGCGTGCCCAACCCCGCGCCCCGTGATCCATCACTGTCGGCGCACGCCAACACCACCACTACAGAGACATAGAGACCCACAGAGACTCATAGAGACCCACAGAGACACACAGAGACCCACGGAGACACACGGAGACCCACAGAGACCCACAGAGACCCATAGAGTCACACAGAGACCCACAGAGACCCACAGAGACCCATAGAGTCACACAGAGACCCACAGAGAGACCCACAGAGACACACAGAGACACACAGAGACCCACAGAGACCCCCAAAGAAACCCAAAGAAACACAGAGACTACACACACACAGTGACACACAACAACAACAACAACAACCGCCATTCGCCACTAAGTGGCGGTGACGTCACCACTATGCTTGTGCCAGGCCAAGTGCACCTTGAGGCCACGTGAAGTGTCGAACGCCCGCTGGCAGGAGGTCACGGGGCAGACCAAGGTGCCACGGGTCGACTGACCGAGATGACCGAGATGACTGGCTGATGCACTACCTGTGCCCCCTACTGTGCCAACTTGCTGTGCTTTAGCCACCCGGCGCTCCGCTCGTTGTTGTGAGCGTCGCTCCTCCGCCCTCCGTTGTTGTTGGAGGGCGACTGCCTCCAACTGCCCAGTAGCGTCCTTCACGAGCCTCCTCCACTGAGGCCGATCTTGACACCGCTGGTACCAGTCATCGGCAAGTCCACTCAGCTCCACGTCCTCCTGTACCACATCACTCCATCTCTTCTCCAGCCCGTGCCGCGCCCGTCTAGCCCCCTCGATCCGGCCGAACAAAAGCTGTTTAGGCATGCGGTGGCTGGGCATGCGGGCTACATGACCCAGCCAACGCAGCCTTGCCTGCCGGAGAAGCTCACTGATGGGACTTTGCCCAGATCTTTCAAGGATTTGTGAGCTCCTCACACAATCCAACCTGGTTAAACCCAGGATGGATCGTAGGCAGGCCAGCCTAAATGTTTCCAACCGGCGAAGATGCTCCACCAGGGGGGTCCGCGTCTCGCAAGCGTAGAGAAGGGAGGGAATGACCGTGGCCGAGAAGACCTGAAGCTTCGTGTGGAGCGACAGACCAGGTAGCTTCCACACAGCGTTACGCAACCGATGAAAAGATATTGCCGCTCGACTGATTCGGAGTGAGACCTCTGCTGATAAACTGGAGCCGGTCATAAGCACACTGCCCAGGTATGGGAAACTCTCCACTCTCTCCACAACTGCCCCATCACCAATTGGGAGTTGTGGGGTGGAGTGTCCGATGGTACAAAATACCCAGGCAGGTGCTTAGTTTTGGTGGGGCTGATGGTAAGGCCCCACCTCTTAGTGGCACGCTCAAGTCTCAGCAGCAGCGTCTCCAACTCCTCTTCTGAATGAGCAGCTATTACCAAATCATCGGCATACATAACGTGGTTGACCAATAGGGAGCCATCCCTTGATCGCACCCGGGCGTCGATCAGCCTCCCATTATATCTGTACCAAATGGAAATTCCCCCGGTACAGCTATTGAAGGCTTCACGAACTACGCGGTCAAAATAGATGTTAAATAATGTGGGAGCCAGAGGACATCCCTGTCGCACCCTAAGGTGTACAGGGAAAGGCTCCGACTCCCGGCCACGTAGTTTTACCCGGGCCCGCTCACCATCATGAAGGTCCTTAATGATCGTGAGCAGAGGGTCAGGGACTCCGAAAGCACGAAGAACAACCCAGAGCCCAGTCCTACTGATGGTATCATAGGCCTTGACCAGGTCAATAAAGCAGAGATGTACGTCTTTTTGGAATTCCCTACACCTCTGCTGTAGCAGACGGACAGAAAATATGGCATCTGTGCAGGACCGCCCTTTCCTGAAACCGCATTGGGGCTCCGCAAGCCTCTCCTCAGCGTGCCTAGCAAGGCGATGTTGAATAATCCTTGCCAGGACCTTACCCGGCACACTGAGGAGTGAGATGCCCCTGTAGTTGTTACAGTCGGTACGGTCCCCCTTCTTAAAGAGGGGGACCACCAGGGCATCCTTCCAGTCCTGCGGAACCCGTCCAGTGGTCCAGACTGTTGTTATGATGTCATATAGGGCAGTCTGTGCACAAACGCCACCCTCCCTCAGCATTTCGCTTGGGAGATCATCTCTGCCCGGTGCCTTCCCTGGTCTCAGACTCCCGATCGCCCTCAGTACTTCCTCAACAGCTGGCACCTCAGCCAGCCACTCACAGGGGGTGACCTCTTCCAATATTTGAGGCACCGCAGCCTCAGCAGGGTTATCACCACTTTGTGCCATGATGTTTTCCTGGCTGAGAGAATTTCCCTCCCCCAGGACCTCACAGAAATGCTCAGCAAATCTGCAAACCTGTTCCTGGGGGTCGGAGATTGGATCACCGTTTTTTCCTCTAATGATGGTAATAGGTGTGGCGCTGCAGGTTACTTTTTTGATGGAGTTAAATAGTGATTTGTGATCACGGGCCACTGAGGCAGACTCCATCTCCTCAGCAACCCGCGACCACCACCCATCCTTACAGCGCCTTACGGCTCTCCGAACTTCCGAGCGCAGGCTGCGGTAAACCTCCTCATTCTCTGACGTGGGATGCTGTAGGCGATGAGAGTGGGCCTGTCGCTTTTTCTCAATTAACCTGAACACCTCCTCTGTCAGCCAGGGTTTCTGGGGAGGTCTGGACCGCGTACCCAAAGCAGCCATTGCAGCTGCATGAGTCACAGTCTTAAACCTCGCCCATTTACCCTCGACATCAGGTGGAGTGGGGGACGATGCCAACCCCAGCTGCAAGCGATGATGAAATTCTCGCTTGCAACTTTCATCAGCTAACTGAGACCAGGCCACTTTTGGTTGGAATGGGATCCTGGGTGTACACCCACCACCGGAGTGGAAGAAAGGCAGGCGCATCTTACAGATGACTAGTCGATGGTCAGAGGGCAGATCAGCTCCACGGTAGGTCCTGGTGTCAAGGACATGGGCTCGCATTCGCTGGTCCGTCACTATGTAGTCCAGCAGATGTTCTTGCTTGGACCCGGCATGTATCCATGATGTTGTGTGGATGCGCCGATGCCGGAAGAGCGTGTTTGTAATTACAAGCCCATGGGCTGCACAAAAATCTAGCAGCCTCCTACCGTTATTATTGAGCTGATCTGGCCCATGCCTTCCAATCACTCCAGACCAGGTGTCAGCATCATGACCAACTCGGGCATTGAAGTCACCCAACAAGATGACTCTGTCCCGAGTGGCCACTTTAGCCAGCACCTGTGACAGGAGGTCATAGAAAGCGTCTGACTCATCGGCTTTGCTTGCATCCCTCCACGGATGTTCGTCTTCGGTGGGGGCATAAGTAACCACGACCACCACTCCTCGCCTCTGGTTGATGGGAAGGCGAGCCCACAGTAGCCTGGGGCTTACAGCTTCCCACACCTCACCGCCACGCTCCCACGCCCCCTTCATTCTTTTGTTCAGAAGAAGAGCCACACACACACAGTGACACACACACAAACCTTGTTTCTTCCAGGTTCCTCCATAGATGTTGTAGCGGCACCACCACCATCACCACCACCATCACCACCATCACCACCACCACCCTGCACACATCACCACCATCATCATTATCACCATCACCACCATCACCACCACTATCACCACCACCCTGCACACACCACCACCATCATCACCATCACCACCACCATCACCACCACCATCACCACCACCACCATCACCACCACCCTGCACACACCACCATCACCACCACCATCACCAACACCACCTCCATCACCATCACCACCACCTCCACCATCATCACCACCACCACCATCACCACCACCTCCACCACCATCATCACCAACATCACCACCATCACCACCACCATCACTACCATCACAACCATCACCACCATCACCACCATCATCATCACCATCATCATCACCACCACCATCATCACCACTATCACCACCATCACCATCTCCACCACCATCATCACCACCACCATCACCACCACCATCATCATCACCATCATCACCACCATCACTGCCATCACCGCCACCATCACCACCACCACCACCATCACCAACATCATCACCATCACCACCATCACCACCACCACCATCACCACCATCACCACCATCACCATCACCACCATCACCACCATCACCTCCTCCACGTGAGTCATATCGATGGCGAGCATGAACGAGTTCGTGTCGTCAAAACCATCCACGTCCTCCTGACACCTGGGACACGGGGAGACACGGTGAGACACGCAGGGACACGGGGAGACACGGGGGAGACACGGGGAGACACGGGGAGGAGACACGGGGGAGACACGGGGAGGAGACACGGGGGGAGACACGGGGAGACACGGGGGAGACGCGGGGAGACGCTGGGAGACGCGGGGAGACGGGGGGAGACACGGGGAGACGCGGGGAGACACGGGGAGACACGGGGAGACACGGGGGAGACACGGGGAGACACGGGGAGGAGACACGGGGGGAGACACGGGGAGACACGGGGGAGACACGGGGAGGAGACATGGGGGGAGACACGGGGAGACACGGGGAGACACGGGGGAGACACGCGGGGACACGGGGAGACACGGGGGAGACACGGGGGAGACACGCGGGGACACTGGGGAGACACGGGGAGACGGGGGAGACACGGGGGGGGGGAGACACGGGGGAAGAGACACGGGGGGAGACACGGGGGGGGGTGTCAGGGTGAGTGTTGTAGGTGTAGTGGTGGTATTGACGTGCGCCGGCAGTGATGGATCACGGGGCGCGGGGTTGGGCACGCGATGTGGGCGTGGCATGGACGCGCGCGCCGGTGGTAAGGCGCGCTCACACAAGCTGGGAAAAGAGGATCGTAGCGAGTGCGCAGTGATAGGTCAGATAAGTGGGTGCTCTCAGCGACGTCCGCAGGAGGGGTATAAAGGGGGACGCGCGAGAGCACTCGTGGTCAGAGTTAACCAGTTGAAGACCGAAGACGGGGTGGAGGAGGTAGTGGCCCGAGACCCCTAGTCCCGCCGTCCTTGTGGGGACCGGGGCCCTGTGTGGCTCGGAGCCGAGACTGGGGGACCGTAGTCCGACGCCCGTGTGGGTCGGGACGGTGGTACCCAGAGCCGAGACGGACACCCCGGCTGGGTGTGTCCCGGAAGGCTACGGGGCGTAAGAGCCCGTGTCAGTACAGCTGAGTGGGTGTTAGTCACCCGTGTAGCTAAGTGGGTGTTGGTCACCCGTGTAACGAAGTAGGGTGTTAGTCACCCGTGTAGCTGAGTGGGTGTCCGTCGCCCGTGTAGCTAAGTGGGTGTTGGTCACCCGTGTAACGAAGTAGGGTGTTAGTCATCCGTGTAACTACAAGTTGGTGAAAATAAAGAGTGTGCTACCCGTGAAGTCGTCTCCTGCCGAGTTACTACTTTACAACTGGCGTCAGAAGTAAACCTGTCTTCAAGGAGAATGGACACAAGGAAGACTTCTCGTTCCCACGTGCAAGACCGGGGAGACGACGACGTACCGGTGACACCACCCTCGGGAAAAGAGGACGAGGAGTTGCCGCCGATGCAGCACTTCGCGGAAATGGCCGATGCTCCGCCCGCCTCCGACACCAGCCTGCAGGACGCGCACTCCCGCCTGGCGGACTTGCTGCTCGCCGCCGCTGCGATCTTGGCGGAGATCTCCGTTCCAGCGACCGGTGGAACGCCTGCGGGGTTGGAAGAGGCGGCGCGGCTGGAGGGTTCCCGCCATAAGGCGTTTCGCGCCAAAAGTTTTGGAGTTGGCGCCATTTTTGAGGGTCCGCCTCCGGTTGGCGGGAAACGCGGACACCACGTGGCCAGAGGTCTCCACACAGCGCAGCCCGCGTCATCGGCGAGCGCCGGAGCTCTCCATTTTGTGCCTGCAGAGGGAGCCGACATTTTCTACAACCACAGCGGCGCGCGGGAAAATCGTTCCAACGACGACGACGACGATCGAGTTCTCCAGCAACGATTGCCCGCGCTGTCGGTGTTCAAGGCGGACGGGGGCGACTGGGGAGCCTTCCAGCGACGGTTCATCGCGCATCAAGAAATGTCGGGGTGGTCCGACACCACTGCCCTGCGCGCGCTGCCAGCGATGCTCGACGACGACGCGCTTGCGGCCTTCACGTCTGCCCCGAGGTCGTCCCGCTCAACGCTCCAGGCCGCGCTGCACCTGTTGGCCAAGGTGTTCGGGCCGCCCTCGACCTGTCGCCACCAGTTCTACGATCGGCGGAAGGTGGCTGGAGAAACAACGCTCGCCTATCGCACGGCGCTGCTCGCCCTGGCGGACTCAGCTTTTCCCCGCATGGACAAGGAGGGGAAGGACGCCATGGTGACGGAGCAGCTGCTGGCGTTGGCTCACGGATTGGGAGTTCCCATTAATACGGCGGACGAAATGGACATCTGCTCCCTGGGGATTGCCACGAGTATCCACGCTTACGAGGTCCTACAGCGGAAGCCGACGGTCGTCTGCGCATCGATGGAGAACGGGGCACCGGCCGCCACGATCATCGGACCTCAGCCTGCTGTGCCTCGGGAGGAGGCCTTCGCTGGTTCGAGGCCGGGGGAGTGGAGAACGGGAGGTCGTTCGCCCACACGCTCCTCCCGCAAGCTGGAGCAACCGAAACCTACGGCGTCCCTCGTCGTCTGCTACAACTGCGGCCTTCGGGGCCACGTCGCGTCCGGGTGCCGGGCCCCGCGTCAACGCACCGCGGGACCACGTCCGGACGACGACCAGGGACTCAAGACATCCCAACTGAACCCGGCAAGTCGCGGCACCTCACACGTTCGGTCCACACGCACGGCACGTTCGGGTCGCCGCTTAGCGGTGGGGGGACCGTATATGGGCACCGGGGGTTCGGTTCGGCGAGAGGGGTCCGCGTACGGCCCGAAGGCAGTCGAGTGGTCCGAATTGGCCCACAGGATTGTGGCTGCGTCGGCCGGGTCGTCCGTGGTAACGGGGTACATTGACGGGGTTGAGGTCCGGGTGCTCGTGGACACGGGTGCGTCGGCCACTATTATTTCGGACCTTATTTATAATATTCTTCCCGTACAATGTCGACCACTTCTGCCGGTGGACGTACCATTTTACGCGGCAAACGGGGGATCTTTGGGAATCATCGGCCAGATTCGGGCGAATATTTGTATTGGCGACATTAAATTGGCGGGTCCTATTTTTGTATCTTCATCGTTGGCCGTTCCTTGTTTACTAGGCACGGACTTTCTGTCTAAAATGCCCATCAAAATTCTTATAGACCAGGCCTGCATTGAGCTTCCGTCGGGTCGGCGGGTTGAGTTTTTGAAGAGTCCAAATAAGATACGCACGGCTTGTGCGACGGTGCAGGCGCTGGCGACCCGGACTGTACGGGTGCCCCCGGGATCGCAAATGTTGGTACCCCTTCGGTTGAGAAAACCCCTTGGGGCGGATGCGGGGGCGCAGGGAGTTCTATTGGGGCCGTCTAACAGGGCTAAATGGGACCTCGACTTAGCGGTGGCCCAGACCATGGTGAGGGGGGACAGTGAGCCGTTCGTTGTGGTCCTGAATACGGGGTCGCGGCCGGCCGTCATTACGCAGGGAACGGTGCTCGCTCACGCCGCGCCGCTACCCGTCGAGGAACAGCTCGTTGCTCACGCCGATTCAAATATCGATACGCATCCCCAAAGTGAGGAGGGGACGGAGTGGTTGGACTCGTTGTGTGCCGGGTCCAGTACCTTGTCCAGTGTACAGTTGGGTGCATTGAGGGGCTTGCTGCTCGAGTTTGCTGACGTGTTTAGCAGGCACAAGTACGACATTGGCTGCACAGACCTGTTGCGCCACCACATAGAGACTGGGGACGCGGCCCCTATTCGACAGAATCCCTTCCGGCTCAGTCCAGCCGAGAAGGAGCATGTGCAGTCGGCAGTAAATGACATGTTGGCGGCCGACATCATTGCGCCCTCTTCCAGTCCGTGGGGTGCTCCTATCGTCTTGGTTAAAAAACAGGATGGATCCCTGCGGTTCTGTGTTGATTTCCGCCGCCTAAACAAAATATCAATGGCCGATGCGTATCCGCTCCCCAGGATGGATGAGTCGCTGGATGCCTTGGCAGGAGCACAGTTTTTTTCGACGCTCGATTTGCTTTCGGGATTTTGGCAATTGCCCCTCGATGACGAATCAAAACCTAAAACCGCTTTCCGGACACCGGGAGGCCTATTTGAGTTCAACCGATTGCCCATGGGTTTACATTCCGCTCCTGCCACGTTCCAGAGGCTCATGGAATTGGTTTTGTCAGGCCTTCAATGGGACACCTGTTTGATTTACCTCGATGATATCATCGTTTTCAGCCGAACCTTTGAGGAGCACCTCCAGCGACTGAGAGCAGTGTTTCTCAGGATGCGTTCCGCGAAGCTTAAATTTAAACCGGCTAAATGTTTTCTGCTTCGGGAATCGGTCAGGTATTTGGGCCATATCGTTAGCCGTTCGGGGATCTCGACGGACCCTGCTAAGACGCAATGCGTCGGCTCATGGCCAACACCGACCTCTGTTACTGAAGTTCGCAGCTTCATAGGATTTGCCTCCTATTACCGTCGTTTTGTCAAGCAGTTTGCCACCATAGCCAGGCCCCTGCACGCCTTGACGGCTAAAGGGGTGCGGTTTCACTGGGGGCCGGAGGAGGAGGCCGCGTTCTGCTCCCTTCGTGACGCCTTGGTGCAGGCTCCCCCCTTGTGTTACCCCGATTTCACGCAACCGTTTGTGCTCGACACGGATGCCAGTAACACGGGTATCGGGGGAGTGCTCTCACAGGTGGTCGGGGGGGTCGAACGGGTGGTCGCCTACGGTAGCAGGGTTCTGTCCCCCGCGGAACAACGCTACTGTGTGACACGGCGTGAATTGCTGGCGATTGTGGTTTTTATACAGCAATTCAGGCCGTATCTGTATGGCCGTCACTTTACGGTTCGCACGGACCATGCGGCTCTCCAATACGCTATGCGGGTGGCGCAGCCATCCGGCCAATTGTCCCGATGGTTGGAGGTCCTTCAGGACTACCAATTCACGACGATTTACCGCAAGGGGTTGCGCCACTCGAATGCGGATGCACTGTCACGGTTGCCGACGCGTACGGAATGCGCATGTCAGTTAGGATCGGCGCGGTGTAAACCTTCTGTCGATGTCCCCGCGGAAGTGGTGCTAGCCGCCACGGATACTACGGGGGTCGACGCCCCCACGGGGAGGGACTCGCTGTTAGCATTGCCTCTCATCGAGTGGGGCCGGCTGCAAATGGCCGACAGCTCCCTACTCGCGCTACGTCGGAAGGTTAACGTTCCCGAGGGCGGGGAAACGCGGGTCGGTTCCTGGGTGTGCAGACAGGGCCTCTTGATGAAGTGGGACTTCATGTCCCGGCGTCACATGCTTGTGGTGCCGGTTGCTGTACGGGGTAAGGTCGTCCTGGCTGCCCATGAACGACTCATGCATCTGGGGTTTCACAAAACGCTCGCCCTCATTCAGCGAGACTACTATTGGCCTGGGATGGGCAATGACGTGGCGAACATTCTTAAGGGGTGTGTAGGGTGCGCTAAAAGGAAACCGCCACCAATAGCGGCCAATCCACCGCTTCAATCCATTCAAGTTTCGCGCACGAACGAATTGGTCGCGCTAGACATCTTGGGGCCCTTTCCCACTACACCTCGGGGAAATAAGTTCCTGCTGGTTGGCGTAGAGTACTTCACCCGCTGGCCCATGGCGTGGCCACTCGCCAACCAGTCGGCTGCGGCAGTGGCGGACGCCTTTGTCCAAGGTTACGTTTTGGACAAAGGCGCCCCCGAACGCTTGCTGACAGATCAAGGGAAAAACTTTTCGAGTGTTTTGTTGCGCGAGGTGTGCGACCTGTTGGGTACAAAGAAAGTACGTACCTCCCCGTACCACCCGCAGACTGACGGTATGGTTGAACGTCTGAACAGGACGATTACGTCTATGCTGTGCCAACAGGTATGCGACGACCAGGTGGATTGGGACTTACAGGTACCGGGGGTACTAGCGGCCTATCGGATGGCACCCCATGCGGCGACGGGGTTTTCTCCATTTTTTCTGATGTATGGGCGGGAGGCTGATCCGGCCATGGACGTCCAACTGGGGATTTCACAGCCACGTGCAAAATCAAAATTGGCAGACCACATTAAGTTTAACATTGCCAAATTGGCTGAGGCGCGAGAGGCTGCGAGATTGAATTCACGCTCTCGGCAGATCGCGAACGAGCGATTGCATGAACGGAAGGTGCATACGCACAATTGGGAACCGGGCGATAAGGCCTGGCTGCATTGTCCACACGCACCGTTGGCTACGTCCCCCAAACTGTTGAGACCATGGAGGGGACCGGTGGAAATTGTGCGGGTTGCACGACCCCAGAGTATACAGATTAAATGGGGAAAACGCCGTTGGTACGTGCACCCCTCCCGACTGAAACCCTACGCGGCGCCGCGTGACCCCGGGTTGTGCCGTGACGACCGAGCGTGTGATGTGACCGTCGACTCGGGGAGGGATGTGTCGCAGGCTGATCCTCACGTGTCTCCACCTGACCCACCCCCAGGTGTCTCGGACCTGACGGCTGTTGACCGTCGGGAACCGGAACCCCGCGGCTCGCGCGGAGCCCCGATGCCTGGCCCATGCCTTCCTGAACTGCCGGCGCCGCCGGATGGACAACTGCGTCCTGTGCCGTACGACGGTCCGGCAAGGCGGACTCGGGCAAGGACGCAACACTTTTCATGAAAAAAAAAAAAATTTCGTTAAAGCCCGACTTCGTTGCCGGCTTCCCCCTCTGCCGGGGTAATGTCCCGTTCAAGGGACGCTCGGACACATTGGGACGCTGCATGAGTCGGAGAGAAAAGAGAAAATGATTAAAGAAATGTTTTATTGTTACTCTTCCCGCATACACAGTATCGTTGCCACTCGCCGGATTGTGCATGTTGTTCTTGTTGTGGGTGTGGCGGTTGCTGGGTTTTGCGGATTGCGGTGTTCATGTTGTGTTGTTAGGGTTTGTGTTATGTTACGGGGCACACATGGGGGTGAAGGGGTGTTGTATGTTTTATTAGCAGCCGGGTCGGCTGCGAGCTATGTGGTAGGGGGTGATGTAGTGGTGGTATTGACGTGCGCCGGCAGTGATGGATCACGGGGCGCGGGGTTGGGCACGCGATGTGGGCGTGGCATGGACGCGCGCGCCGGTGGTAAGGCGCGCTCACACAAGCTGGGAAAAGAGGATCGTAGCGAGTGCGCAGTGATAGGTCAGATAAGTGGGTGCTCTCAGCGACGTCCGCAGGAGGGGTATAAAGGGGGACGCGCGAGAGCACTCGTGGTCAGAGTTAACCAGTTGAAGACCGAAGACGGGGTGGAGGAGGTAGTGGCCCGAGACCCCTAGTCCCGCCGTCCTTGTGGGGACCGGGGCCCTGTGTGGCTCGGAGCCGAGACTGGGGGACCGTAGTCCGACGCCCGTGTGGGTCGGGACGGTGGTACCCAGAGCCGAGACGGACACCCCGGCTGGGTGTGTCCCGGAAGGCTACGGGGCGTAAGAGCCCGTGTCAGTACAGCTGAGTGGGTGTTAGTCACCCGTGTAGCTAAGTGGGTGTTGGTCACCCGTGTAACGAAGTAGGGTGTTAGTCACCCGTGTAGCTGAGTGGGTGTCCGTCGCCCGTGTAGCTAAGTGGGTGTTGGTCACCCGTGTAACGAAGTAGGGTGTTAGTCACCCGTGTAGCTGAGTGGGTGTCCGTCGCCCGTGTAGCTAAGTGGGTGTTGGTCACCCGTGTAACGAAGTAGGGTGTTAGTCATCCGTGTAACTACAAGTTGGTGAAAATAAAGAGTGTGCTACCCGTGAAGTCGTCTCCTGCCGAGTTACTACTTTACATAGGTAAGGATGGTGAGTGGTGAGTGGGGTGGTGAGTGGTGAGTGGGGGGTGAGTGGGATGGTGAGTGGGAGGTGAGTGGGGTGGTGAGTGGGTGGGTGAGTGAGTGGGTGAGTGGGTGAGTGGGTGGGTGTGTGGGATGGTGAGTGAGATGGTGAGTGGGTGAGTGAGTGGGTGGGTGGGTAAGTGGGTGAGTGAGTGGCTGGGTAAGTGGGTAAGTGGGTGGGTGAGTGGGTGAGTGGGTGAGCGTTTCCTCACCGCCCTGGGGAATGGAATTGGATGGAGACTGGGTAGTTTGACGACTCTGCAAACGGCAACATTCCCTGCAGACAAGCAAGAGACACGCAGAGACGCACAGAGACACACAGAGACACACAGAGACACACAGATACATGTGGAGACACACAGAGACCCACAGATACCCACAGAGACACACAGAGACCCACAGAGACACACAGAGACCCCCACAAAGACACACAGAGATCCACAGAGACACACAGAGACCCCCACAAAGACTCACAGAGACCCACAGAGACACACAGAGACCCACAGAGACCCACAGAGACCCCCACAGAGACACACAGAGACCCCCACAGAGACACACAGAGACCCCCACAGAGACACAGAGACCCACAGCGATCCATAGAGACCCCCACAGAGACACAGAGACCCACAGAGACCCACAGAGACCCATAGAGTCCCACAGAGACACAGAGACCCACAGAGACCCATAGAGTCCCACAGAGACACAGAGACCCACATAGACCCACAAAGACCCATAGAGTCACACAGAGACCCACAGAGAGACCCACAGAGAGACCCACAGAAACACACAGAGACACACAGAGACCCACAAAGACCCCCAAAGAGACCCACAGAGACACATCGAGACCTACACACACACAGTGACACACACACACAGTGACACACACACACAGTGACACACACAGTGACACACACAGACAGTGACACGCACAGTGACACACAAAGATCTCCCGTATAGCCTTCACAGACTGTAGGGGCAAGTGCTGTTAGCGAGCACCTATGAAGGCCAGAACGGTACACGAGGGGGTGGGTGGCCAGCACCACGCCCGACCGCCTTTGTCTCCCTAACGGCGATGTTTACACACCGCACCAGGTACTCATTTGAGGCTGAGTCGACCTAGGGGAGGCCCAGGACCGGTTCAGATAATCGTCACTGGTGTTGGCCGTGAGCGGGAATCGAACCCGGGGCGCCAGGTTCGTAGTGCAGCGCGCTAACCACTGCACCACCACTCCCCCCACACACACAGTGACACACACACAAACCATTTTTCCTCCAGGTTCCTCCATAGATGTTGTAGCGGCACCACCATCATCACCACCATCACCACCATCACCACCACCCTGCACACACCACCACCATCACCATCACCACCATCACCATCACCTCCACCACCACCATCACCACTACCACCTCCATCACCACCATCACCTCCACCACCACCACCACCACCTCCACCACCACCACCTCCATCACCACCATCACCTCCACCACCACCACCACCACCTCCACCACACACCACCACCATCACCACCATCACCATCACCACCATCACCATCACCTCCACCATCACCACCATCACCTCCACCACCACCACCACCACCTCCACCACCACCACCTCCATCACCACCATCACCAACTCCAACCATCACCATCACCACCATCACCACCATCACCACCATCGTCACGACCATTACCACCATCACCAACTCCACCATCACCATCGCCACCATCACCACCATCACCACCATCATCATCATCACCACCATCACCACCACCATCACCACCACCACCATCACCACCACCCACCATCACCACCACCTCTACCACCACCATCGCCACCATCACCACCATCACCAACATCACCACAATCACCACCACCATCACCACCACCATCCCCATCATCATCATCACCACCATCACCACCATCACCACCACCACCACCTCTACCACCACCATCGCCACCATCACCACCATCACCACTATCATCATCATCACCACCATCACCACCATCACCACCACCATCACCAGCATCACCATCACCACCATCACCACCAACACCACCATCACCACCAACACCACCATCACCACCATCACCATCACCACCATCACCTCCTCCACGTGAGTCATGTTGATGGCGTTCATGAACGAGTCCGTGTCGTCAAAACCATCCACGTCCTCCTGACACCTGGGACACGGGGAGACACGGGAAGACACGGTGAGGAGACACGGGGAGACACGGTGAGGAGACACGGGGGAGACACGGTGAGGAGACACGGGGAGACCCGGGGAGGAGACACGGGGAGACACGGGGAGACACAAGGAGACACGGGGAGACACGGAGAGGAGACACGGGAAGACACGGGGAGACACAAGGAGACACGGGGAGACACGGTGAGGAGACACGGGGAGACACGGGGAGACACGGAGAGACACGGGGAGGAGACACGGGGGGGGGGTGTCAGGGTGAGTGTTGGAGGTAAGGATGGTGAGTGGTGAGTGGGACGGTGAGTGAGTGAGTAAGTGGGTGAGTGGCTGGGTGAGTAAGTGGGTGAGTGAGTGGGTAAGTGGGTAAGTGGGTGGGTGAGTGGGTGAGTGTATCCTCACCGCCCTGGGGAATCGAAGTGGATGGAGACTGGGTAGTTTGACGACTCTGCAAACGGCAACATTCCCTGCAGACAAGCAAGAGACACGCAGAGACTCACAGAGACCCACAGAGACGCACAGAGACCCCCACAGAGACACACAGAGACCCCCACAGAGACACACAGAGACCCACAGAGACACACAGAGACACACAAAGACACGCAGAGACCCCCACAGAGACCCACAGAGACACACAGAGACCCATAGAGTCCCACAGAGACACAGGGACCCACAGAGACTCATAGAGATATTGAGAGAGAGGACGTCACATACACACAGCAAGATATGGAGAGAGATGGGGTCGCGTCATTTGACCATTCGCATCACACCACACACAGATAGAGAGAGAGGAAAACACGATGTAGAATACAACACATCACACACATCACATCACACACACAGAGAGAGAATACAACACATCACACACAGAGAAAGAGAATACAACACACACACAGAGAACAACACATCACACACACACAGAGAGATCACATCACACACATCACACACACAGAGAGATCACATCACACAGAGAGAGAAGAACACGATGTAGAGAATACAACACATCACACTGTGAGTCTCGGTGATTGACTCTGAACCTTGTGGGAGCCTCAGTCTGGCTCTGTGAGTCTCAGTGATTGACACTGAACCTTGTGGGAGCCTTAGTCTGGCTCTGTGAGTCTCAGTGATTAACACTGAACCCTGTGGGAGCCTCAGTCTGGCTATGTGAGTCTCAGTGATTAACACTGAACCCTGTGGGAGCCTCAGTCTGGCTCTGTGAGTCTCAGTGATTGACACTGAACCCTGTGGGAGCCTCAGTCTGGCTCTGTGAGTCTCAGTGATTGACACTGAACCTTGTGGGAGCCTCAGTTTGGCTCTGTGAGTCTCAGTGATTGACACTGAACCCTGTGGGAGCCTCAGTCTGGCTCTGTGAGTCGCAGTGATTAACACTGAACCTTGTGGGAGCCTCAGTCTGGCTCTGTGAGTCTCGGTGATTGACACTGAACCTTGTGGGAGCCTCAGTCTGGCTCTGTGAGTCTCAGTGATTGACACTGAACCTTGTGGGAGCCTTAGTCTGGCTCTGTAAGTCGCAGTGATTAACACTGAACCTTGTGGGAGCCTCAGTCTGGCTCTGTGAGTCTCGGTGATTGACACTGAACCTTGTGGGAGCCTCAGTCTGGCTCTGTGAGTCTCAGTGATTGACACTGAACCTTGTGGGAGCCTTAGTCTGGCTCTGTGAGTCGCAGTGATTAACACTGAACCTTGTGGGAGCCTCAGTCTGGCTCTGTGAGTCTCAGTGATTGACACTGAACCTTGTGGGAGCCTCAGTCTGGCTCTGTGAGTCGCAGTGATTAACACTGAACCTTGTGGGAGCCTCAGTCTGGCTCTGTGAGTCTCGGTGATTGACACTGAACCTTGTGGGAGCCTCAGTCTGGCTCTGTGAGTCTCAGTGACACTGAACCTTGTGGGAGCCTTAGTCTGGCTCTGTGAGTCTCAGTGATTAACACTGAACCCTGTGGGAGCCTCAGTCTGGCTATGTGAGTCTCAGTGATTAACACTGAACCCTGTGGGAGCCTCAGTCTGGCTCTGTGTGTCTCAGTGATTGACACTGAACCCTGTGGGAGCCTCAGTCTGGCTCTGTGAGTCGCAGTGATTAACACTGAACCTTGTGGGAGCCTCAGTCTGGCTCTGTGAGTCTCAGTGATTGACACTGAACCTTGTGGGATCCTCAGTTTGGCTCTGTGAGTCTCAGTGATTGACACTGAACCTTGTGGGAGCCTCAGTCTGGCTCTGTGAGTCTCAGTGATTGACACTGAACCCTGTGGGAGCCTCAGTCTGGCTCTGTGAGTCTCAGTGATTTACACTGAACCTTGTGGGAGCCTCAGTCTGGCTCTGTGATTCTCAGTGATTGACACTGAACCTTGTGGGAGCCTCAGTCTGGCTCTGTGATTCTCAGTGATTGACACTGAACCTTGTGGGAGCCTTAGTCTGGCTCTGTGAGTCTCAGTGATTAACACTGAACCCTGTGGGAGCCTCAGTCTGGCTCTGTGAGTCTCGGTGATTAACACTGAACCCTGTGGGAGCCTCAGTCTGGCTCTGTGAGTCTCAGTGACGTCAAACCGCATATGGGGGGGTTGGGTGGTGGGGGTTGGGTGGTGGGGGGGTGGCGGTGGGGGGGGTTGGGTGGTGGTGGGGGGGTGGTGGTGGGGGGGGTGGTGGTGTGGGGGTGGTGGTGCTAATTAAGCTGGGTGAGTGTACTGACAGTCTATAATGTAGACTGTAGCCTGGTAATTAAGGTGGTGATGGTGGTGGTGATGGTGGTGGTGATGGTGGTGATGGTGGTGGTGATGGTGGTGATGGTTGTGATGGTGGTGATGGTGGTGATGGTGGTTGTGATGGTGGTGATGGTGGTGGTGGTGGTGATGGTGGTGATGGTGGTGGTGATGGTGGTGATGGTGGTGGTGGTGGTGATGGTTGGTGGTGGTGGTGGTGATGGTGGTGATGGTGGTGGTGATGGTGGTGGTGGTGGTGGTGATGGTGGTGATGGTTGGTGATGGTTGTGATGGTGGTGGTGATGGTTGTGATGGTGGTGGTGGAGGTGGTGATGGTGGTGGTGATGGTGGTGGTGATGGTGGTGATGGTTGTGATGGTGGTGATGGTGGTGATGGTGGTGGTGATGGTGTTGATGGTTGGTGATGGTGGTGATGGTGGTGATGGTGGTGGTGATGGTGGTGATGGTGGTGATGGTGGTGGTGATGGTGGAGATGGTTGGTGATGGTGGTGATGGTTGGTGATGGTGGTGGTGATGGTGGAGATGGTTGGTGATGGTTGGTGATGGTTGTGATGGTGGTGGTGATGGTTGTGGTGGTGGTGGTGGAGGTGGTGATGGTGGTGGTGGTGATGGGTGGTGGTGATGGTGGTGATGGTTGGTGATGGTTGGTGATGGTTGTGATGATACAGGGAGCTGTTCTCGCTGCATCACCACCCTCAACAGCAACAAGAAGCCGCAGCGATCTGCCATGGAGCGAGCCGGCGGCGGTAGCGGAGGCAGCGGAGGCGGCAGGAGGGCGGAGGAGCGGCTCGCACGGCCGTCCGCGGGAGCCCCCCCGCAGGGCGGCGGCGGAGAGCGCCCCGTAATACAAACAAAAGACATAACTCTGATAATGTGCACTGTCCTTGAAGTTGATTGGTCCACACCCGAGACAGCTTTCCTTAGAGCCTAGTCTCACATGGTGTTGGACCAGATGACGCCCAAAGGCGCAATACGACGCTGATCATGTAGGAGGGGGCAGGCAACGAGGGCGCGCGCCAAAGACAAAGACAAAGATCACCCGTGTAGCCTGCACAGGCTGTTGGGGCAAGTGCTGTTAGCGAGCACCTATAAGGCCGGAACGGTGGAGGAGGGGGTGGGAGGCCAGCACCACGCCCGGCCGCCTTTATCTCCCCAGTGGCGATGTTTACACACCGCACCAGGTACTCATTTGAGGCTGAGTCGACCCGGGGGAGGCGCAGTGCCGGTTCAGATAATCGTCGCTGGTGTTGGCCGTGAGCGGGAATATAACTCGGGGATCCGGGTTCGTAGTGCAGCGCGCTAACCGCTGCACCACCACTCCTCGCCACACTGACACACAGCCTGACACACACACTGACACACACTTTTTAGGACAAAAATATATTTAATTACCAATTGCTTAATGGTGCAATGCAATCATCTGACCCATAGGTGGCAGCCATCTCAAGCCAGAGGACGAGAGGACTCTAGCCGCCACGCATATAAAGGATTTATACTGGTAGGAACGAAGTGAACCAGCCTACAATAGATTATATCGTCCGTCCGTCCGATTAGGTGTAGCAACATCGCCCCCTACTGCAAACACTTGGCAGGACCCTACAAAAACCTTTAGACTCAGTGAGGCTTTTCTGGCTAAACAAGTGTAACAATACATTATGTTTATATTATTTGGTTATTCGTTCCTACCAGCCCACCCCGCAGGGACCTGTTAGTGAAAAACTTTGTTTTTACGAGTTATACTTGTACTTGTATTAAGTTCGCTTGCGCGCTTACGACCGTGCAAATCTTTCGGTCGTTTTTTAACCCACTTCCCGTGATCCAATCGAGCTGACATTTTGCACACAGACTCGTTGTGCGTGACAATTTATTTTCGTGAAATTTTTTTTCCAAAATTTTACACTTTTTAGGACAAAAATATATTTAATTACCAATTGCTTAATGGTGGCATACAATCATCTGACCCATAGGTGGCAGTCATCTCAAGCCAGAGGATGAGAGGACTCTAGCCGCCACGCATATAAAGGATTTAGAGTGAAAATCTTTGTTTTTACGGGTTATACTTGTTTTTTAGTTGAAGCGTAAATTATAGGAGGCGGCTATTTTATCTCGCTCCGTGTCTCGCTCCGTCGTTGTTGCCGATATCAACCGCGTGGCCGGCACGGGCGAGGAACGCGCGCAGTGCGATCCGCGTTGCGCCAGAGATGCCGACGAGAATTGGCAGCAGACAGAACTCCGATTTGCCACGGCGTCGTCCGGGTTTTATTTATTCGTTGCTCCTTCGTTCGTTCATCATCAAAATCACACTTTTGTGCGTGTAGAACGGGCGCCGCTTGAACCGAGAAGGGGCATTCAAGGGCACGTGGGAGTTGGCGTCTCTGTCACGTGGTACGCGTCACACGGTGTCTGCAACGTGACGAGTTTCTTCCGCTGCTGGAGCTTCCCTTGGCTCGCCCGTCCAAGCTTCAATCTGACGTCGGGACGTTTCCAACAACAACAGCAACACAAACACTCGGCGAGTCGGCGAGGGAGACGATGAAGGCGAGTTTACAAAGCGCCGCTCGCGCTCATCCATCAGTCACCTGTGTGAGTGTTAGGTGTGTGTGAGTGTTAGGTGTGTGTGAGTGTTAGGTGTGTGTGAGTGTTAGGTGTGTGTGAGTGTTAGGTGTGTGTGAGTGTTAGGTGTGTGTGTTAGGTGTGTGTGTTAGGTGTGTGTGAGTGTTAGGTGTGTGTGAGTGTTAGGTGTGTGTGAGTGTTAGGTGTGTGTGAGTGTTAGGTGTGTGTGAGTGTTAGGTGTGTGTGAGTGTTAGGTGTGTGTGAGTGTTAGGTGTGTGTGTGTTAGGTGTGTGTGAGTGTTAGGTGTGTGTGTTAGGTGTGTGTGTTAGGTGTGTGTGTTAGGTGTGTGTGTGTGAGTGTTAGGTGTGTGTGAGTGTTAGGTGTGTGTGTGTGTTAGGTGTGTGTGTTAGGTGTGTGTGTGTGAGTGTTAGGTGTGTGTGAGTGTTAGGTGTGTGTAGGAGTCTGTGTGTGTGTGTGTGTGAGTGTTAGGTGTGTGTGAGTGTTAGGTGTGTGTGAGTGTTAGGTGTGTGTGAGTGTTAGGTGTGTGTGTGAGTGTTAGGTGTGTGTGTGTGAGTGTTAGGTGTGTGTGAGTGTTAGGTGTGTGTGAGTGTTAGGTGTGTGTGAGTGTTAGGTGTGTGTAGGAGTCTGTGTGTGTGTGAGTGTTAGGTGTGAGTGTTAGGTGTGTGTGTGTGTGTGTTAGGTGTGTGTGTGTGTTAGGTGTGTGTGTGTGTTAGGTGTGTGTGAGTGTTAGGTGTGTGTGTGTGTAGGTGTGTGTGAGTGTTAGGTGTGTGTGAGTGTTAGGTGTGTGTGAGTGTTAGGTGTGTGTGTGTGTTAGGTGTGTGTGAGTGTTAGGTGTGTGTGAGTGTTAGGGGTGTGTGAGTGTTAGGTGTGTGTGAGTGTTAGGTGTGTGTAGGAGTCTGTGTGTGTGTGTGTGAGTGTTAGGTGTGTGTGTTAGGTGTGTGTGTGTGTGTGAGTGTTAGGTGTGTGTGAGTGTTAGGTGTGTGTGAGTGTTAGGTGTGTGTAGGAGTCTGTGTGTGTGTGTGTGAGTGTTAGGTGTGTGTGTTAGGTGTGTGTGTGTGTGTGAGTGTTAGGTGTGTGTGAGTGTTAGGTGTGTGTAGGAGTCTGTGTGTGTGTGTGTGAGTGTTAGGTGTGTGTGAGTGTTAGGTGTGTGTGAGTGTTAGGTGTGTGTAGGAGTCTGTGTGTGTGTGTGTGAGCGTTAGGTGTGTGTGAGTGTTAGGTGTGTGTGAGTGTTAGGTGTGTGTGAGTGTTAGGTGTGTAGGAGTCTGTGTGTGTGTGTGTGTTAAGTGTGTGTGAGTGTTAGGTGTGTGTGAGTGTTAGGTGTGTGTGAGTGTTAGGTGTGTGTGAGTGTTAGGTGTGTGTGTGTGAGTGTGTGTGAGTGTTAGGTGTGTGTGAGTGTTAGGTGTGTGTGAGTGTTAGGTGTGTGTGAGTGTTAGGTGTGTGTGAGTGTTAGGTGTGTGTGAGTGTTAGGTGTGTGAGTGTTAGGTGTGTGTGAGTGTTAGGTGTGTGTGAGTGTTAGGTGTGTGTAGGAGTCTGTGTGTGTGTGTGAGTGTTAGGTGTGTAGGAGTCTGTGTGTGTGTGTGTGTTAGGTGTGTGTGAGTGTTAGGTGTGTGTGAGTGTTAGGTGTGTGTGTGTGTGTGTAGGAGTCTGTGTGTGTGTGAGTGTTAGGTGTGTGTGAGTGTTAGGTGTGTGTGAGTGTTAGGTGTGTGTGAGTGTTAGGTGTGTGTGAGTGTTAGGTGTGTGTGAGTGTTAGGTGTGTGTGAGTGTTAGTGTGTGTGAGTGTTAGGTGTGTGTGAGTGTTAGGTGTGTGTGAGTGTTAGGTGTGTGTGTGTTAGGTGTGTGTGAGTGTTAGGTGTGTGTGAGTGTTAGGTGTGTGTAGGAGTCTGTGTGTGTGTGAGTGTTAGGTGTGTGTGAGTGTTAGGTGTGTGTGAGTGTTAGGTGTGTGTGAGTGTTAGGTGTGTGTGAGTGTTAGGTGTGTGTGAGTGTTAGGTGTGTGTGAGTGTTAGGTGTGTGTGTGTGTTAGGTGTGTGTGAGTGTTAGGTGTGTGTGAGTGTTAGGTGTGTGTGTGTGTGAGTGTTAGGTGTGTGAGTGTTAGGTGTGTGTGTGTAGGAGTCTGTGTGTGTGTGTTAGGTGTGTGTGAGTGTTAGGTGTGTGCGAGTGTTAGGTGTGTGTGTGAGTGTTAGGTGTGTGTGAGTGTTAGGTGTGTGTGAGTGTGTGTGAGTGTTAGTGTGTGTGAGTGTTAGGTGTGTGTGAGTGTGTGTGAGTGTGTGTGAGTGTTAGGTGTGTGTGAGTGTTAGGTGTGTGTTAGGTGTGTGTGAGTGTGTGAGTGTTAGGTGTGTGTGAGTGTTAGGTGTGTGTGAGTGTTAGGTGTGTGTGAGTGTTAGGTGTGTGTGAGTGTTAGGTGTGTGTGAGTGTTAGGTGTGTGTGAGTGTTAGGTGTGAGTGTTAGGTGTGTGTGAGTGTTAGGTGTGTGTGAGTGTTAGGTGTGTGTGAGTGTTAGGTGTGTGTGAGTGTTAGGTGTGTGTGAGTGTTAGGTGTGTGTGAGTGTTAGGTGTGTGAGTGTGTGTGTGAGTGTGTGTGTGAGTGTTAGGTGTGTGTGAGTGTTAGGTGTGTGTGAGTGTTAGGTGTGTGTGAGTGTTAGGTGTGTGTGTGTAGGAGTCTGTGTGTGTGGAGTGTTAGGTGTGTGTGAGTGTTAGGTGTGTGTGAGTGTTAGGTGTGTGTGAGTGTTAGGTGTGTGTGAGTGTTAGGTGTGTGTGAGTGTTAGGTGTGTGTGAGTGTTAGGTGTGTGTGAGTGTTAGGTGTGTGTGAGTGTTAGGTGTGTGTGAGTGTTAGGTGTGAGTGTTAGGTGTGTGTGAGTGTTAGGTGTGTGTGAGTGTTAGGTGTGTGTGAGTGTTAGGTGTGTGTGAGTGTTAGGTGTGTGTGAGTGTTAGGTGTGTGTGAGTGTTAGGTGTGTGTGAGTGTTAGGTGTGTGAGTGTGTGTGTGAGTATGTGTGTGAGTGTTAGGTGTGTGTGAGTGTTAGGTGTGTGTGAGTGTTAGGTGTGTGTGAGTGTTAGGTGTGTGTGTGTAGGAGTCTGTGTGTGTGTGAGTGTTAGGTGTGTGTGAGTGTTAGGTGTGTGTGTGAGTGTGTGTGAGTGGTGTGAGTGTTAGGTGTGTGTGAGTGTTAGGTGTGTGTGAGTGTTAGGTGTGTGAGTGTTAGGTGTGTGTGAGTGTTAGGTGTGTGTGAGTGTTAGGTGTGTGTGAGTGTTAGGTGTGTGTGAGGTGTGTGTGAGTGTTAGGTGTGTGTGAGTGTTAGGTGTGTGTGAGTGTTAGGTGTGTGTGATTGTTAGGTGTGTGTGAGTGTTAGGTGTGTGTGAGTGTTAGGTGTGTGTGTGTGTGTGTGAGTGTTAGGTGTGTGTGAGTGTTAGGTGTGTGTGAGTGTTAGGTGTGTGTGAGTGTTAGGTGTGTGTGTTAGGTGTGTGTGAGTGTTAGGTGTGTGTGATTGTTAGGTGTGTGTGAGTGTTAGGTGTGTGTGAGTGTTAGGTGTGTGTGAGTGTTAGGTGTGTGTGAGTGTTAGGTGTGTGTGAGTGTTAGGTGTGTGAGTGTGTGTGTGAGTGTGTGTGTGAGTGTTAGGTGTGTGTGAGTGTTAGGTGTGTGTGTTAGGTGTGAGTGTTAGGTGTGTGTGAGTGTTAGGTGTGAGTGTTAGGTGTGTGTGAGTGTTAGGTGTGTGTGTAGGAGTCTGTGTGTGTGTGTTAGGTGTGTGTGTTAGGTGTGTGTGTGTAGGAGTCTGTGTGTGTGTGTGAGTGTTAGGTGTGTGTGAGTGTTAGGTGTGTGTGAGTGTTAGGTGTGTGTGAGTGTTAGGTGTGTGTGTAGGAGTCTGTGTGTGTGTGTTAGGTGTGTGTGTTAGGTGTGTGTGTGTAGGAGTCTGTGTGTGTGTGTTAGGTGTGAGTGTTAGGTGTGTGTGTGTAGGAGTCTGTGTGTGTGTGAGTGTTAGGTGTGTGTGAGTGTTAGGTGTGTGAGTGTTAGGTGTGTGTAGGAGTCTGTGTGTGTGTAGGAGTCTGTGTGTGTAGGAGTCTGTGTGTGTGTGAGTGTTAGGTGTGTGTTAGGTGTGTGTGTGTAGGAGTGTGTGTGTGTGTGTTAGGTGCTTTGTTGTTTGCGATCCAGAACAGAACATCCCGGTTGACACATATGGAGGCATCATTATCACACGGCGATTCGCTCAGCTACCCCTGACGCTAATATCTGCGCTCAATCCACCACAGCGTCAAAGTTATACTCGCCTGTGCTCCGTCAATATCAACCCGTGTACGAAGGCAAATAAAATATTTCTATCGCGCCACGTTGGATTAAAAAACACCGTCAGAAAAGATCGTGTTAACAGTTCAAAGAGAGTTGTTTTTATTGTCAAAACTTGTTTAAACAAATCAATACTGTAGCTATTCCAGGGAATTGTGCATTCGAATTGAACGTTCTCATGCGCTGTATGCACCTGGTACCAGTTTACATGAAAGGCAGATTGCTACAAAATATAAAGCACATTGCAAAACGTACAGGTGGTTTTGGGCTCCGTATGCAAACTCAAACATTGGATATATTTTTTCCGAGTGGTTTATCCAGAAAAACAATTCTTGAAATTGTACTTTAAAGGTTTTTGGCTTTTAATCAAAGCTCAATAATATCAACAGCCCTTGTTCAATCCACTCCAAGATGAAGGCAGTGAGTGACCAGACGGGTACTTCACCAGTGGTCAGCGCCCAAACAATCAGCAGTTCGGACGTCACCCTCAAACTCGGGTTTCTGAATCCACAGCACAATCACGTTCCTTCACAGTGGCCAGCTAGGAACTTGGTTGGGCAGAAAGCTCGCGGTCACGTGACGCACTTCAACCAATCCGCGAGCGTGCTACACGGTGGGAGGGGCTATGCACGACAGACAAATAATCCCTGGTGGGCAGTGGGGAAGTGTTGTTCCTACCTGTAACAAAACATTTACCCGTAAAAACAAAGTTTTTCACTATAAATCCTTTATATGCGTGGCGGCTAGAGTCCTCTCGTCCTCTGGCTTGAGATGGCTGCCACCTATGGGTCAGATGATTGCCTGCCAGCATTAAGCAATTGGTAATTAAATATTTTTAAAAATTCCCTAAACAGTGTAAAATTTTGGAATAAAATGTTTTCACGAAAATAAATTGTTACGCACAACGAGTCTGTGTGCAAAATGTCAGCTCGATTGGATCACGGGAAGTGGGTTAAAAAACGACCGAAAGATTTGCACGGTCCTAAGCAAGCAAGTGAACTTAATATAAAGGATTAAAAAAAACCACTGCATATATACGCTTAAGACAGTTCCATGAACACGAAGTGTAGACAGGTGTTGTTCTCTCTACATCTGCTACCAGCAGCAAAGTCTATAAAACTTTGCAGAATGGAACATGTCACAAATCAACTTTATTTAGGCATGTTTGGGGTTGTTATCAAGTAGGTGAGAGCAGACAGGCCCCGTACAACAATCTTCTGGAGTATGAGAACATCTCATTTTGCAAAAACCTTCCCACTTCCGTGTTCATCCTTCCAAAAGATGCAAATTTGAAACGATCTTTGAACAGTCGAGCAAATGCAACACAACAAAAAAGCACATTGCTCTGAACATGGCCATCTCCTCTGCATGGAAACAAAACGTGTTGTATATTTCAACTCCAGATGACTTAAACGGCACGTTTTATCTGTATACGTGACTTTACCGAAAAAACCAAAGAATAATTCCTGCAGTCACGAAAGCTCCAAAATTAAGAAGGAACAAAACTGACAAGTCAGTCACTTCTTTCTTGGAAGAGACAAGATCCTGCCTTGTGTAGTAAAGCCAAGATGTTGCTTTATATTCTATTGACTGCATTCTGTAAAAAAAAAAAAACTCTGCAAGCAAGCTCAAAGGAATTTCGATGTAAAGCTTTCGTGACTGCAGGGATTCATCTTCTTGGTTCTTTCGGTAAAGTCACGTAGAATGGAAATAAAATAATAAATAAATAAAAACAGACTCTGTCTTCTCGACAGACCTGTTCTCCACCTGAGGACGGCTGCTTGCGTTGTGGCCGAAACGTCGTGAGAATTATTTTATTAAAAAAGTGTTATTACTATTTTATTATTTCCATTCTACGTGACTTTATCAAAAGAATCAAGAAGAAGCTCAAAGGAAGTTATCGAAACTGCGAGTGAAACGACACTAGCTTATCTTCTTGGTTCTTTCGGTAAAGTCACGTAGAAGGGAAATAATAATATAATAACAATAAAACATCATAAAATAATTCTCACGACGTTTCGGCCACAACGCAAGCAGCCGTCCTCAGGTGGAGAACAGGTCTGTCGACCGTGACTTTACTGAAAGAACCAAGAAGATGAATCCCTGCAGTCACGAAAGCTTTAAATCAAAAGACACCAGCTTATTTACCCCAAGGGCTTTTCATACAAAGTGCATCCCACGGCCCACACAACCTCCCACCATCATCCATCTATCGCTACCCCCCTCCTCTCCTCACTCCAGCCCCTCTTCTTCTTCTTCGATGTCAGAGCATGAAGACAATTTTGGCATCTTGCTCCTGGGCACCTCCAGGCTGCTACTGCCTCCCCAGCTGCCAGCACGAGGAAGGTCAATGACTGGCCGAGCGTGCGCTCGCAAATTGTATTTGGCAATGCTGCTTTTGCGATACCGATTGCCGACAGAGGACAGATTCCTGCCAGAGGGCCGCAGCGCTGGGAACACTTTGGCACGGATGCCGTCCTTGGTGTCGATGCCGTCATCGTCGTCGTCTTCGGAGCTGAGGTGGACTGTCTCTTCACTGGACGAGCGCTGCAGCGTCGTCTCGCTGGAGATCGTGGTGGACACGCGATGATGCTCTTCGATTCCACTCAGCAGCAGTCGCTTTTTGGCTTCTGGGACTGCCAGTTTATCCAAGTCCTAAAATCCAGCGAAACACAGAAAATATGCACACACACACCAACTTGTGTTCAGCGATACAACATTGATAATTGGTTTTTTACCCTTCTATCTGGCAACAAAACTGACACCTTTTTACAAGGAGTCATGTTTGTATAGACCACAATACCTTGCAGTCATAATACAATACAAACAAAAGACATAACTCTGATAATGTGCACTGTCCCTGAAGTTGATTGGTCCACACCCGAGACAAGTATTGCGGTCTATACAAACATGACTCCTTGTAAAAAGGTGTCAGTTTTGTTGCCAGATAGAAGGGTAAAAAAACAATTATGATATTTTTACTGGCAAATGAGGTTCCCATAGTGTACGATACATTCTTCAAATTTCTGACGACGTGTATTCCTCAGAGCAATTAATGTACAAAATCAGTCGGTATTACCGGTAGGAACCGCCTGGTTCCACCAGCCCACAGGGGATTATTGTGTCTGTCCGTCGTGCATCCAAAAATGGGAGGGGTGGGGCTGGGTGGGGAGGGGAGGGTGGGGAGGGGAGGGGCTGGGTGGGGAGGGGCTGGGTGGGGAGGGTGTGGTGGGGAGGGGCTGGGTGGGGTGGGTGGGGCTGGGTGGGGAGGGGAGGGGCTGGGTGGGGAGGGGCTGGGTGGGGAGGGTGGGGAGGGGCTGGGTGGGGAGGGGTGGGGCTGGGTGGGGAGGGAGGGTGGGGAGGGGAGGATGGGGAGGGGCTGGTCACCCCGTGGTGCCCTTATAAAACTCAACGTTTCACCTACTCACGACGGCTTGTGCCCGGCCCTCACAGTTGGCCATTGACCGAGCAACCCAACGTTCCTACCCGCTCCCTCCGCAGGAGGAATGTGTTTGTTTTGTACCCACTACTGGATCAGGACTCCTCAGCCTCCTCACTCGAGCTATGTGACGATCCATCTATCAACTACACACGAACTAATCTTCTCACAACTCGAATCTCTGTGGTGGTCATCCTCTTGGTGATGTGTACTCTACTTTGGATGCCACTCCAACACCAGTCTTGTTTCCCAGCCACAATGCAGTGCAGTGATGTGCCCTTGCCCAAGCCCATCTACTTTTTTGCAGTTGTCAATGTTTCTTATTTGCATGTTTCGGTATCCACGTGTAATGGGTTCCGGAGAGACTTGTAGAGGTAACTTCTTTATTACAATACAACACTCCAACAGTCCTGATACTCTGTTACAGCCTACGTACACAGCCTAGGTACATTGCCTAGGTACACAGCCTACGTACACAGCCTAGGTACATTGCCTAGGTACACTACTCTGGCTACGCTCTGGGGTCCTCCGGCTACAATCCCCCTAGGGGAGGCTACCTGACCCGACCCAGCCAAGGTGCGGGTCTGGACTCTGGCTTCCTCGGAACTCGCCCTCACAAGGACGTAGAGCCGGGAGTCCCAGAGTCCCACCACTGGCCCTCACAGCGTCCCGGCCCTTACAAGGACAAGCGGGACGAGGGGGTCCAGGGTCCTAAGCTGGCTGGCTGGCAGGTCTTGACCTGCGACTGGCCCCGATCGGCCAGGGAGCTGCCCTTTTATGCCTCGTGCCCAACGAGGGGTGGGGTTGTGTGCGCCCCCAGATATCCCACAGAGCACACACAGCCCCCCCGTTGGTGGCGCCAAGGGGCTTAAGTGTCTGGGGTGCCTGGGATCCTAGCGCCTGGCACCAAGGGGCTTAAGCGTCTGGGGTGCCTGGGATCCTAGCGCCTGGCGCCAAGGGGCTTAACTGTCTGGGGTGCCTGGGATCCCAGCGCCTGGAGCCAAGGGGCTTAACTGTCTGGGGTGCCTGGGATCCTAGCGCCTGGCGCCAAGGGGCTTAACTGTCTGGGGTGCCTGGGATCCTAGCGCCTGGCGCCAAGGGGCTTAGCTGTCTGGGGTGCCTGGGATCCTAGCGCCTGGCGCCAAGGGCTTCTCTGCCTAGGGTCCCAGAGCCCCCTCTTGTGGCACTACAATCCTCACTACTCACCACTCACCCTCACCACTCACCCTCACCACTCACCACTCAGCACTCATGCTCACCCCTCTCCCTCACCACTCACCCCTCTACCTCACCACTCACGCTCACCACTCACCCTCACCACTCACCCTCACCTACACACGCATTAACTCTTTACAAGTTTAATTCCAACCTTCCATCTTCTCCAAGCTTCTTTGTGCATTTTTTATGTTTCAGAAAAACTTAAAAATAAATCCCAATCCTGTATTCGTTAAAAAACACGTGTAGTTTGCATGGAAGCGTCCGTAGGAACTTGCCTGCAGAGTAACGTTCATCAGCTGTTGGACACTCGACAATCCACGCGAAGTGAAATTCTCCAAAAACTCCAAGCAGTCTATTTGTTTCAGGAAGCTTGAGACACAAAAAAACAACAACACACAAGGCTCCAAAATGTTAATACCAAATACAAGAAGCACGAAAAGTACTTTGTACGGCTGAATTACATTAAGTTGCACATTTTTACTCCGTCAACATTGCGATTAGAAATAACATGTGAAGCAACACTTACATTGCTTGTACTGTATATCCCTATGGAAAATAATGACTTTTTTATTGGAAATCCAAGTGCAAAAATCAGCCCAAACTGCATTACGAACTTTGCTTTTCGATTTAAAGCTTTCGTGACTGCAGGGATTCATCTTCTTGGTTCTATCGGTAAAGTCACGTAGAAGGGAAGTAATAAAATAATAAAAATAAAATAATAAAAATAAAACATAATAAAATAATTCTCACGACGTTACGGCTGCTTGCGTTGTGGCTGAAACGTCGTGAGAATTATTTTATCATGTATATTATATTATTTTATTTTATTATGTTTAATTATTTTATTACTTCCCTTCTACGTGACTTTACCGAAAGAACCAAGAAGATGAACTTTGCTTTGTTTTAATTCACCCACCGATTTAAGTATTGTAGTCGAGTATACACAGATAAAACTAAACACTTGAAGAACCCAGACTCGTATATAATAAAGGAGTGTTATAAACAACGCAAGTCAACTAAAAATATCTAATGCAGTGTAGAGTGCTCATCAGAATATCCGAGGCCAATACCAACCGACCTACCCAGTGACTAGGGAAGATGTTGCAGCGTAGAATACGTCAAGGATAAGCCATTTTAATAAAGCAGTTATACATCATGAAATAGAATGGAGCGTGCAGACGCAACAGTAGAAAAGGTTTAGTAGTACAGTGCATATTATTATCATCATCAGAGTTGCTTCTTTCTGTTTGCATTTTTGACTGCTTGTGTTGTGGATATTGCAAACATGATGCCTTGTATAAAGGTGTCAGTTTTGTACCAGTTTAAAAGGGTAAAAACCTACTACTATATTTTGCCACCGCTAAAAGAGATCTCTCATAGAGTAGAAAAGGTTATTTCAGCAAAGAATCCCTTTCATTTATTTGTAATTTTTTTCAGAGCGTGAATGATGATGATCTTTTTGCTTCTTTCGGTAAAGTCACGTAGAAGGAAAGCAACATTAGTATATTATTTTATTATTTTATTTTATTATGTTTTATTTTTATTATTTTATTATGTTTTATTTTTATTATTCTATTACTTCCCTTCTACATGGTGACTTTACCGAAAGAACCAAGAAGATGAATCCCTGCAGTCACGAAAGCTTTAAATCGAAAAATGACGATGATGTTTAAAGGTGGCGACGATGATGCACCTAAAGGGCACTTACTTGTAAAGAGCGTTGCCAGGCTTGCCGCTGTCCGGCAGGGTTCCAAGCCGGGCCCGTGGGTTGTCTCCGTCCGGTGAACGTGGGGGACCATTGGATCCACTCGCTTCACCCGTCACAACATCCTGTGCAACGCCTGCAACCAGTGGATGAGCATTCGCAATAAAACCATTTACACCTCAACACATATACGAGTAATATTGAATTCATCCTCTTGGTTCTTTCGGTAAAGTCATCACGTAGAAGGGAAGTAATAAAATAATAAAACTTCATAAAATAATTCTCACGACGTTTCGGCCACAACGCAAGCAGCCGTCCTCAGGTGGAGAACAGGTCTGTCGGGAAGACAGCGTCTGACAGACCTGTTCTTCACCTGAGGACGGCTGCTTGCGTTGTGGCCGAAACGTCGTGAGAATTGTATTTTATCGTGTTTTATTTTTATTATTTTACTACTTCCCTTCTACGTGACGACTTTACCGAAAGAACCAAGAAGACTGCGTATCACTTTGTGGCAAATTGTGTCACGTCTTTCAATTCTACCGCGTGCCGCCACGTTCCGTGCAGAGAAATGTGCTGCGCCGAGCAGGGAGAGCTTGCGTCACCTGATGAGGAACCTTCGCCGGCACTGGAGGGTCCCTGGCTGCCGCTCAAGACTTCCTGTGAACACTCGCTGCCGTGTCGGCTGAGGTTGAACGGCCTGCCACGCAATTCCGTCACGTATCTGGGAGGGAGAAAAAACCCTAAAAATTAGCCCGTAAAAACAAAGTTTTTCACTATAAATCCTCTATATGCGTGGCATCGGTTTAATTTTATTTTTTCATTCTAGATTTTAAGCTTTCGTGACTGCAAGGATTCATATTCTTAGGTTTTTTCGGTAAAGTCACGTAGGTAAAAAATTAAAATTAATAAAAGTAAAATAAAATAAAAACAAAGTTTTTCACTATAAATCCTTTATATGCGTGGCATCGATTTAATTTTATTATTCATTTCTGTTTTTCTTGAGTAAGAGTTTCATTTTTATCACATTGGTATTTTAAATTAAATATAAGGAAAGTCGTATATGAGGATTATAAGGTCAGTTTTTGTATGATTGTTTATATTGTACATTTATGTTGTTTTCTTGAATAAGAATTTGCATATCAAGAGGAATTTAGCATATTTATGGGAAATGCAGGTATGTGATTAGTACTACTCATGCCCGTGCATTATGCAGGATTAGCAGCATCAAAGGGAGGGGATATGGAAATATGCTAAATTCCTCTTGATATGCAAATTATTTTGTCAAGGCGCCCTTTTCCCCCCCTTCCAACCCAGCGTATATACATGCTCCAAGCACGTGTGCTGTTTCATTCAGACGCTGTCGCCTCGACAGACCTGGTTTTCACCTGAGGACGGCTGCTTGCGTTGTGGCTGAAACGTCGTGAGAATTATTTTATTATTTTTATTTTTATCATTTTATTACTTCCCTTCTGTTGCTACCATTTAATTACAGCAGCAATCGGGAACTTGTCTCGTACGAGCAGCGATGTGTCTATTTCGTGTTCACGTACTGTTGTTGCTGCAGGTTGCGCAACACATTGACATCCGTGGGCAGCGTTCGGATCAGCTCCAGGTTTTCCTTGATTTTCTTTAATATTTCAAAATGTTCTCTCCCATGCACCTACATACATACAGACCGCAGAGCAAATTCTTTCAAACATGAAATGCTTATTGTGACATGTGATTGCGAGGAATTTAAACGAAAGCAGGTAACTTACCAGGAGGCGAAATATGTCTTCTTGGTCGGATGGCCAATTGCTGCCACAGTTGCTTGCAGTCATCAGCATGTCGTGCACCACTTTCACGCAGCCTGAGGATTTGGTTAAGTGGCAAAAGGCGGACAGGTAAGGCGAGTACACGCAGGGACAATTTCTTTCAGAATAATACATTTAAATGATGTCATCATACCTCCTTTGCCAGTACCAAAATATACTAATAGGGTTTTTCCCCTTTTTTTTTCTGGCAACAAAACTGACACCTTTTGTAAGGAATCATGTTTACATTAACCACAATACCTGCAGTCAAATGCAAACAAAAAACACAACTCTGATAATGTATGCATTGTCTTTGAAACTGATTGGTCCACACCAGACAGCTTTCTTTAGAGCCGAGTCTCATATGATGTTCGACCAGATGACGCCAAAAGGCGTCATCATGGGACCTCCTTTGCCAGTACCAAAATATACTCATAGGGGTTTTCCCCTTTTTTCTGGCAACAAAACTGACACCTTTTGCAAGGAATCATGCTTACATTAACCACAATACTTGGCGTCATCTGGTCGAAAACCATATGAGACGAGACTCTAAAGAAAGCTGTCTCTGGTGTGGACCAATCCGTTTCAAAGACAATGCATACATTATCAGAGTTGTGTTTATTGTTTGCATTTGACTGCAAGTATTGTGGTTAATGTAAGCATGATTCCTTGCAAAAGGTGTCAGTTTTGTTGCCAGAAAAAAGGCGAAAACCCCTATTAGTGAAATTATATAATTTACAAAAACCTCAAATGTGTCTTAATAGCTAGACAGCACGTGTGTGTGAACAAGGGGCAGTCAAAGTGATCACCTTGGGAGTTCGTATCAGAAGCCGCCTCTCCACTCGGTCGCTGACTGCTGCCAGAAGACACCTTAGGCACTGGTGGGGTGTGCTTAACTGACTGAGCCTGTGGAGACTGACAAGTCTGGGTTGCTGCCTCTGCCAAGGCAGGAGGATACTGTCGCACAGACTGAGCTGCATTCTGCCTGGTGCGTGAAGGAGCCTTCCGATTGTTTGGAGACTGCTGCTGCTGCTGTTGCAGCTCCTCATCGTCCTGATGCATGCGCCGCTCGTCCATTTTGATATCTTGGAGATTTGAAGCTTTCGCGACTGCAAGGAATCATACTCGGTAAAGTCACGTAGGTAAAAAATGAAATTAAAATTAAAATAAAAGAATAAAAATCACAAATCCTGCATAATGCACGGGCATAATTAGTACTATTCACATACATGCATTTCCCATATCCCCTCCCTTGGATGCTGCTAATCCTGCATAATGCACGGGCATATGTAGTACTAATTACATTCCTGCATTTCCCATAAATATGCTAAATTCCTCTTGATATGCAAATTCTTTTGTCGAAGCGCCCTTTCCCCCCCTCCCAACCCAGCTTATATATATATGCTCCAAGCTCGTGTGCTGTTTCATTCAGACTCTGTCTCCCCGACAGACCTGGTTTCACCTGAGGACGGCTGCTTGCGTTGTGGCCGAAACGTCGTGAGAATTATTTTATTATGTTTTATTTTTATTATTTTATTACTTCCCTTCTACGTGACTTTACCGAAAGAACCAAGAAGATGTTTATGGTTGTCCCATCATATTTGCCGGCCACTAGTCATATTTGACAAGTCAATTGCATCCCCGGCGTTTGGCATTGCTGCTGCTTTGGCAGCTAGTTAGTCACTGGCGATGTTGCCGCAGTCCCACCCACTCTCTCCTAGCGTCCACGCAACGCTCCCCTACCCCCCTACCCCCCTCCCTTGCTCCCCCCTCTTCTCTCACCACCCATATAACCTCCTCACACTTCAGCAAAACACATTTCTTGCTGCGGTTTTCCCACCCGATGACGACTGCTTGTGTTGCAAATCGAAACGTCGTGATTTATTTGATTTGATTTCTACCGACGTGACTTTACCGAAAGAACCAAAGAGTATAAATATCGTGAGTTTAATAATAATAAATGAGAATAAACGTTGTAGTTACTGTGCGGACCTGCGCGCCTTATTCGTACGTAAATGCAATTGTAAACCACGAGGCAGTTAGAACTCGTGACAGGTTTTATTATTAATCACTGTGAAAAGTCAATCTCAACCACCACCACCATGATACTAACCACCACCACCATCATACCAACTACCACCACCACTACCACAACCACCACCACCATCATACCAACTACCACCACCACCATCATACCAACTACCACCACCATGATACTAACCACCACCACCATCATACCAACTACCACCACCACCATCATATCAACTACCACCACCATGATACTAACCACCACCACCATCATACCAACTACCACCACCACCACCACAACCACCACCACCACCACCACCACAACCACCACCACCATCATACCAACTACCACCACCACCATCATACCAACTACCACCACCATGATACTAACCACCACCACCATCATACCAACTACCACCACCACCATCATATCAACTACCACCACCATGATACTAACCACCACCACCATCATACCAACTACCACCACCACCACCACAACCACCACCACCACCACCACCACAACCACCACCACCATCATACCAACTACCACCACCACCATCATACCAACTACCACCACCACCATCATACCAACTACCACCACCACAACCACCACCACCACCGTGGTGGTAGTGGCCACCGTGCCGCGCCGAGTGGTTCACTTCAGCGGCGATGTTGAAGGAGCGGTCGCGTGCGGCGACGTCGTTACAGACCAGGGCCTGTTTCAGGACGGGCTCCTCGTAGAAACAGCAGCCGAAGCAGCCGCGGTTGTGGTCACCACCGTCACCACCACCGTCACCACCGCCACCACCACACGGACGGTGCGAGCGTCTGCGCTTGAGAGCGTCGTGACCGGCGGGTTCCCGCCAACCGGCGGTGGGGAACCACTCGTTTGAGGCCGAGTCGACCTAGGGGAAGCCCGGGTCCCGTTCAGATAATCCCCATCACCGTGACGGCGACGGTTCAACCTCCTACCTTTGAGTTGCTGCTGCAGTGCAGGAACGCCTTGTGGGGGTGAGGGGGGGGGAGCATGGGGTGGTGGGGGTGGTGGGGGTGGTGGGGGTGGTGGGGGTGGAGGGGGTGGGGGGGTGGAGGGGGAGGAGAGGGTGGAGGGGGTGGTGGGGGTGGTGGGGGGTGGGGGGGTGGGGGGGTGGTGGGGGTGGGGGGGTGGTGGGGGTGGGAGGGGTGGGGGGGGTGGAGGGGGTGGAGGGGGTGGAGGGGGTGGAGCAGGAGGTTGAGTAGCTGGAGTAGGAGGAGGAGTGAGTACGCTGGTCACCTTGCCGGTGCTGCTTCCCACGTAGGGGTTGGCGGAGCGCGCGGGATCTCGCGTTCCACCACCACCACCAGCTCCTGCTGCTGCCGCTGCTGCTGCAGCTCCTGCTGCTGCTGCAGCTGCTGCTGCTGCTGCTGCTGCCGCTGCTGCTGCCGCTGCTGCAGCTCCTGCTGCTGCTGCAGCTGCTGCTGCTGCTGCTGCAGCTCCTGCTGCTGCCGCTGCTGCTGCCGCTGCTGCAGCTCCTGCTGCTGCTGCTGCTGCCGCTGCTGCTGCTGCTGCCACAGCTGCTGCTGCTGCAGCTGCAGCTGCAGCTGTCTGTAAATGTGGAGGCGGAGGTTCGGCCGTTGCTCTGACGGCACAGCAAGCACCTCTACGAGTCTCCGAGGGTCTCCATGCATCTCTATGTATCTCTATGAGTGTCTCTGTATCTCTATGTACCATAGAGACTCATAGAGATACATAGAGACTCATAGAGATAGAGACTCATAGAGACTCAGAGATAGACTCATAGAGATACAGAGAAACTCATAGAGATACAGAGACTCATAAAGATACACAGAAACTCATGGAGATACAGATAGACTCATGGAGATACACAAAGACTCCACGCGACCACGGGGATTCTCTATGCAACCTCCTGCAGACCAAGTGAGGAAGTCAACATCTCCTAGCCACAGTGGTTAGACACGCAGACTCCACATACACAGCAGCAGCAGCAGACATCGTCAGGCTTGGGATTGCACGCACGACCTCCTGTATCCGAGGCGAGGAAGTCAACGTCTCATAGCCACCGTGGCTCCCGTGAGTGTGAGGCGAGTCGGAGCTGTGAGGCTCAACTTGTCTGTTCACCGACGTGGGATGGATGACGCCTCAGGTGGACGCTCTGCGGACACTCACCGCTCACCACTCACCGCTCACCGCTCACCGCTCACCACTCACAGCTCACCGCTCACCGCTCACCGCTCACCACTCACAGCTCACCGCTCACCGCTCACCGCTCACAGCTCACCGCTCACCGCTCACCGCTCACCGCTCACCGCTCACAGCTCACCGCTCACCGCTCACCGCTCACCGCTCACCGCTCACCGCTCACAGCTCACAGCTCACCGCTCACCGCTCACCACTCACCGCTCACCGCTCACCACTCACCGCAGACTCGCAGAGCGAGCCGATGACAATTACCGTCTCATTGCGGCCGTGGTGGTGGTGACGGTGGTGGTGGTGGACGTGGTGGTGGTGGCCGTGGTGGTGGTGACGGTAGTGGTGGTAGACGTGGCGACGAAGTCCGTGGCGACGGTGTCCATGGCGACGACGTCCGTGGCGACGGTGTCCGTGGCGACGGTGTCCATGGCGACGACGTCCGTGGCGACGGTGTCCGTGGCGACGGTGTCCATGGCGACGAAGTCCGTGGCAACGACGTCCGTGGCGACGACGTCCGTGACGACGGTGTCCGTGGCGACGGTATCCGTGGCGACGCCGTACATCGTCCACGCCGCTTCCTGCCTCAGCCGTTGCAACTTGGCTCGTCGGTTTTGGAACCAAATCTTGACGAGGAGCCACACGGAGCGCAGCAACAAAACCAGCCAGCGGCGAGCGCCGGGTCTACGCGTGTCAGTGTCTGCGGGGACCACCCCCGTATTCGCTAAGATCAGTAGCGATGGTCTAACACCCTGACACGACCCCGTATCCGCTAACATCAGTAGCGATGGTCTAACGCCCTGACACGACCCCGTATCCGCTAAGATCGGTAGCGATGGTCTAACACCCTGACACGACCCCGTATCCGCTAACATCAGTAGCGATGGTCTAACGCCCTGACACGACCCCATATCCGCTAAGATCGGTAGCGATGGTCTAACACCCTGACACGACCCCGTATCCGCTAACATCAGTAGCGATGGTCTAACACCCTGACACGACCCCGTATCCGCTAAGATCGGTAGCGATGGTCTAACACCCTGACACGACCCCGTATCCGCTAATATCGGTAGCGATGGTCTAACACCCTGACACGACCCCATATCCGCTAAGATCGGTAGCGATGGTCTAACACCCTGACACGACCCCGTATCCGCTAAGATCGGTAGCGATGGTCTAACACCCTGACACGACCCCATATCCGCTAAGATCGGTAGCGATGGTCTAACACCCTGACACGACCCCGTATCCGCTAAGATCGGTAGCGATGGTCTAACACCCTGACACGACCCCGTATCCGCTAAGATCGGTAGCGATGGTCTAACACCCTGACATGACCCCATATCCGCTAAGATCGGTAGTGATGGTCTAACACCCTGACACAACCCCGTATCCGCTAAGATCGGTAGCGATGGTCTAACACCCTGACACGACCCCATATCCGCTAAGATCGGTAGTGATGGTCTAACACCCTGACACGACCCCGTATCCGCTAAGATCGGTAGCGATGGTCTAACACCCTGACACGACCCCATATCCGCTAAGATCGGTAGTGATGGTCTAACACCCTGACACGACCCCGTATCCGCTAAGATCGGTAGTGATGGTCTAACACCCTGACACGACCCCATATCCGCTAAGATCGGTAGCGATGGTCTAACACCCTGACACGACCCCATATCCGCTAAGATCCGTAGCGATGGTCTAACACCCTGACACGACCCCGTATCCGCTAAGATCGGTCACTAAAGCCAACACCTACTTCTGCTCCTACCACCCTGGCGTTGAGGTTACCACCACGTGGCAGAGGTCGCAAACGGGTTTTGATTCCTTACCCGTACCTGTACCCGGCCGTACCCGGCCGTACCCGTACCCTAACCATACCCGGCCGGGTATCAGGTAGGGTACGGGTACCGGGTACCCGGTTGCGACCTCTGGGATGAAGCCATGTTGCAGGCGCGGGTGGGTTGATTCTAGGAACTTGAATTGTGAGAAGAGACAAGACGTTGGGAAATGAGTGACAAACGGTGACTCACCAGTGACTCACGGCCTACCCGTACCCGGCCGCACCAGGGTACGGGTAGCCGGGTACCCGGTTGCGACCTCTGCCACGTGGTTGGTGACGGTGGCGGGAGAGTTACCTTGACCTTCTGCGGCGGAATGTTGATGGCGAACGCGAGCAGCAGGCGTCCACGCGGGTCCAGGTAAGGCTCGCCCAGGAAGGCCTCCTCCAGCCGGGCGCGCTGAGCTGCGCTCCGTCCGTCCGTCCGTCCGTCGGAGGTTGGGGCCGTCAAAGTCGCGTCCCGTCCGGGACGTCGCGAGAGACGTCACGCCGGAGGAGAGTTGGTCAGAACGCAGGGGGGAGGGGCGGTGGAATCGGTTGAATCGATTGTGAATTGTCCACGCCAATTCACAATCAGAGTCGCCATACTGCAGCAGCAGCAGCAGCTGCAGCAGCAGCAGCAGCAGAAGCAGCAGCAACAGCAGGAGGGAGAATCCGAGAAGCTGTCAAGCTCTTTGTGCGTCACAGATGTCCAGTAGCAGGGGCCACGGGGTAAGAAAGACAAATTTCCCCCGCCGTGTAGCCTCTAACAGACTCAGGGGCAAGTGCTGTTAGTAGCGAGTAGCAGCACCTACACAGACAAAGGTCCCCCGTGTAGCCTGTAACAGGCTGTAGGGGCAAGTGCTGTTAGTAGCGAGTAGCAGCAAGTACACACAGACAAAGGTCCCCCGTGTAGCCTCTAACAGACTGTAGGGGCAAGTGCTATTAGTAGCGAGTAGCAGCACCCATGACGGGCGGCACGACACAGCAGGGGCTGGGTGTGTCCAGCACGACGCCCGACCGCCTTAGTCTCCCTGGCGGCGAGGTCTACTACACACCGTCACACCGCCCCCACACCGGCTACTCGTTTGAGGCTGAATCGAAACGACCGTCACCCGCACATACACCGAGTGAAGACGCTCCTGGCTCGCCGGTTCATCCCCTTGGGCGGCTCAGACTCCTCCCAGAGCCGCCGGCGCCGGGAGGAGGAGGCGGTGGGAGCCTCCGTGCCGTCCCATCGCGAGCGGCCGCTCCCCGCCGGGACGACGGGAAGGAACGCGCCGCGTGGGTTCCGCTCGATCCGACGGAGGCCGCCGACGCCGAGAGTCTCCGAGCTCGGAGCGCCGGGGCGGACCGGCGGAGCGCCGCACACCCCGACCCCGACCCCGACCTCATCCTCCGATACGTGGGGGGGGAGGGCGCCCCGCCCAGCGTCCCACCCCTCCCCGCCCGCGTCGCCCGGAGCGCCGGCGTCACCCAGCAGCGAGAAGATGAGGAGATCCACCTCTGTCCAGGAGGTGGAGCCTCCTCCTCCTCCTGCTCCGTGGGTCGCGTCGTCGATGGACTCCGTGGAAGTTGAGGTGGCGCTGGAGGAGGTCACGCTGGAGGAGGTCACGCTGGAGGTCACGCTGGAGGTCACGGTGGTGGAGGTCACGGTGGAGGAGGAGGTCACGCTGGAGGAGGTCACGCTGGAGGAGGTCACGCTGGAGGAGGTCACGCTGGAGGAGGTCACGGTGGTGGAGGAGGCGACGTCCCAGAGCTCCCCTCCGTGGGAACCCGGCAAAGCCTCGACTCCAATCAACTCCACGGGAGAGAGCTCCCAGTCGCCTCCGTGCCCCACCTCGTCTAACTGATCACACGGGACACACTCCATGGTGTCTAACCCGTCACACGGTACACACTCCAGCACCTTGTCCAACTCATGCCACCACGGGACACGTTCCAGCTGCTGTCCCTCCTCCACCTCCTCCCCCTCCACCTCCTCCCCCCCCACCACACCAAGCCCTTGCAGGGCAACGCTCCGCTGGGCTACGTGGAGCTGGCTGTGAGCGCCGCCGCCGCCGTGATGATGATGACGATGAGTCTCCACGTCCTCTGGGAGATCCATCGCTTCAACATTCACGGCATTCTCTGCCCTGGGGGGGGGGGAAGGGGCGGTTTGTTTAAAATAAAATTCTCCGGTTCAGCAAAAGGCCCCGGGGAGGGTGGAAGGAATAAAATATGAGTCAGTCGTCATTATCCAGATCTTCTTGGTTCTTTCGGTAAAGTCACGTAGAAGGGAATAAAATAATAAAAATAAAACATTATAAAATAATTATATTATTATATTATGTTTTATTTTTATTATTTCATTACTTATATTATTATATTATTTTATTATGTTTTATTTTTATTATTTTACTTCCCTTCTACGCGAATAAAATAATTATATTATTATATATTTTATTATGTTTTGTTTATATTATTTTATTACTTCCCTTCTACGTGAATAAAATAATTATATTATTATATTATTCTATTATGTTTTATTTTTATTATTTTATTACTTCCCTTCTACGTGACTTTACCGAAAGAACCAAGAAGATGAATCCCTGCAGTCACGAAAGCTTTAAATCGAAATTATCCAAATCGTTGTCATCATCTGCATCGTTCTTATAATTGTGCGTCTCGTTGTGATTATCTACGTCCGAGATTTGAAGCTTTCGTGACTGCAGGGATTCATACTCGTCGGTTTTTCCGGTAAAGTCACGTAGGTAAAACAATTAATGAAAGTAAATAAATGAAAAACTAAATTAATAAAATAAATGAAACCAACTTTATTAATTTTGTTGTTTTCATTTATTGTATAAAAACTAATTTTTTTATTTATTTATGAAAACTAAATTAATTCTTTTATTTTATATAAAATAATTAAATTTGTTGTTTTCATAAAATAACATTTTATTTTATGAAAACAACTAATTAATTTAGTTGTTTTCATAAAATAAAAAAAAACTAAATTTATTAGTTATAATTATTAACCAAATTAATTTAGTTGTTTTCATTTATTTTATTTCTTTTATTGTTTGACCTACATGACTTTACCGAAAAAACCAAAGTGTATTATCTATATCATAGTTTTCATTCTTTTTCACGATTATTCCTTATCATCATTATCCGTGTAATTGCTATCATCACGAATATTATCATCGTTCTAATTATCCTTGTTATTATCCTTATTGTTCATTATTGTAAATAGTATCATTGTTGTTACCATTATTGTTCTTAATCTGTCATGATAATTATCATTATTAAACGAGGTCATTGCAAATTCACGTAGATAGGTTCAAATAAAATAACTTTTTTTTGTTATTTCAAATAACAAAAACATATTTTTTATTCAAAGAAAATAACACATTTTTTAAATAACAAAAAAGATAACAATTTTGTTTATTTAAAATAACACATTTTTTTTAGTTATTTATAATAACAAAATAAAATTTTATTTAAAACAAAATAACAAACACATATTTTTGTTTCAAAGAAAATAAAAAAATTGTTATTTAAAATAAGACATTTTTAGTTATTTAAAATAACAAAAGAAAAATTTGTTTCAAACAAAATAACAAAAACATAATTTTGTTATTTAAAAAATAACAAAAAAGATTATTAAAAAATATGTTTTTTAAAATAATATTTTCTTTGAACCTATTTACGTGACTTTACCGAACAACCCAAGAATATGAATTTCTGCAGTCACGAAAGATTTAAATCAAAATCAACAACAATAACACTTTAAGTGAATAAACAAATTAAAGTTTAAACCGCGAGGCCGAAGGCTTGAGGCCTACTAACCTGTTACTAGGCGAAGCCTGCGGCGTGAGAATCATCAAATTAGTTAAAAAAGCACTTAAAGTTTAAGGGGTGACTGAAGATCTGCCAATCTAACGATCTCTGTAAAATTAAGTTATTAAACACCTTAGATGAGTAAACAAATTAAAGTTTAAACCGCTAGGCCGAAGGCTTGAGGCCTACTAACCTACTTCTAGGCGAAGCCTGAATGCTCAATGCCGCTGAACTGATGAAGGAAGTTCCACGAGAACATTGCCGCAGGAAACCCGATGATCTATGAAGCTCTTGAGCCCCGCACATCCACACAGACACATTGCAGCGATTCTTACTGCGAGCAACCTCCTGCTCACACCAGCCCGCAGGAGATTGTTGTGTCCGTGTGCATCCAAATATGGGAGGGGAGGGGCTGGGTGGGGAGGGTGGGGAGGGGCTGGGTGGGGAGGGGCTGGGTGGGGAGGGTGGGGAGGGGCTGGGTGGGGTGGGGCTGGGTGGGGAGGGTGGGGAGGGGCTGGGTGGGGTGGGGCTGGGTGGGGAGGGTGGGGAGGGGCTGGGTGGGGTGGGGCTGGGTGGGGAGGGTGGGGAGGGGCTGGGTGGGGAGGGGCTGGGTGGGGAGGGTGGGGAGGGCTGGGTGGGGAGGGTGGGGAGGGGCTGGGTGGGGAGGGGCTGGGTGGGGGAGGGTGGGGAGGGGCTGGGTGGGGAGGGGCTGGGTGGGGAGGGTGGGGAGGGCTGGGTGGGGCTGGGTGGGGAGGGTGGGGAGGGGCTGGGTGGGGAGGGGCTGGGTGGGGAGGGTGGGGAGGGGCTGGGTGGGGCTGGGTGGGAAGGGGCTGGGTGGGGAGGGTGGGGAGGGGCTGGGTGGAGAGGGTGGGGAGGGGCTGGGTGGGGCTGGGTGGGGAAGGGCTGGGTGGAGAGGGTGGGGAGGGGCTGGGTGGGGCTGGGTGGGGAGGGGCTGGGTGGGGAGGGTGGGGAGGGGCTGGGTGGAGAGGGTGGGGAGGGGCTGGGTGGGGCTGGGTGGGGAAGGGCTGGGTGGAGAGGGTGGGGAGGGGCTGGGTGGGGCTGGGTGGGGAGGGGCTGGGTGGGGAGGGTGGGGAGGGGCTGGGTGGAGGGGTGGGGAGGGGCTGGGGGGGCTGGGGGGGAGGGGCTGGGTGGGGAGGGTGGGGAGGGGCTGGGTGGGGAGGGGCTGGGTGGGGAGGGTGGGGAGGGCTGGGTGGGGAGGGGCTGGGTGGGGAGGGTGGGGAGGGGCTGGGTGGGGAGGGTGGGGAGGGGCTGGGTGGGGAGGGTGGGGAGGGGCTGGGTGGGGAGGGGCTGGGTGGGGAGGGTGGGGAGGGGCTGGGTGGGGAGGGTGGGGAGGGGCTGGGTGGAGAGGGGCTGGTGGAGAGGGGCTGGGTGGGAGGGTGGGAGGGCTGGTGGGGAGGGTGGGAGGGGCTGGGTGGGGAGGGTGGGGAGGGCTGGGTGGGGAGGGGCTGGGTGGGGAGGGTGGGGAGGGCTGGGTGGGGAGGGGCTGGGTGGGGAGGGTGGGGAGGGGCTGGGTGGGGAGGGTGGGAGGGGCTGGGTGGGAGGGGCTGGGTGGAGAGGGGGGTGGGGAGGGTGGGGAGGGGCTGGGGTGGGGAGGGGGGAGGGGCTGGGTGGGAGGGGCTGGGTGGGGCTGGGTGGGAAGGGCTGGGTGGAGAGGGTGGGGAGGGGCTGGGTGGGGCTGGTGGGGAGGGGCTGGGGTGGGGAGGGTGGGGAGGGGCTGGGTGGGGCTGGGTGGGGAGGGGCTGGGTGGGGAGGGTGGGGAGGGGCTGGGTGGGGAGGGGCTGGGTGGGGAGGGTGGGGAGGGACTGGGTGGGGGAGGGGCTGGGTGGGGAGGGTGGGGAGGGGCTGGGTGGGGAGGGTGGGGAGGGGCTGGGTGGGGAGGGGCTGGGTGGAGAGGGGCTGGGTGGGAGGGTGGGGAGGGGCTGGGTGGGGAGGGTGGGGAGGGGCTGGGTGGGGAGGGGCTGGGTGGAGAGGGGCTGGGTGGGGAGGGTGGGGAGGGGCTGGGTGGGGAGGGGCTGGGTGGGGAGGGTGGGGAGGGGCTGGGTGGGGAGGTTGGGGAGGGGCTGGGTGGGGAGGGGCTGGGTGGGAGGATGGTGGGGAGGGGCTGGGTGGAGATGGTGGGGAGGGCTGGGTGAGGAGGGTGGGGAGGGGCTGGGTGAGGGGTTTGAGGGGCTGGGTGGGGAGGGTGGGGAGGGACTGGGGAGGGGCTGGGTGGGGGGTTTGAGGGGCAGGGTGGGGAGGGTGGGGCTGGGTGGGGGCGGGAGGGGTGGGGAGGGTTGGAAGGGGCTGGGTGGGGTGGGTGGGCTGGGTGGGGGGTGGGAGGGGTGGGGCTGGGTGGTGAGGGGCTGGGTGGGGAGGGTGGAGCTGGGTGGGGGGTGGGAGGGGTGGGGTGGGTGGTGAGGGGCTGGTCACCCTGTGGTGCCCTTATAAAACTCAACGTTTAACCTACTCACGCCGGCTTGTGCCCGCCCTCACTGTCGGGCATATTTGCGGAATACACCACGCCGCCGTTGACCCTGCAGGCCATTGACCGAGCAACCCGACGTTCCTAGCAGCTCCCTCCGCAGCAGGAATGTGTTTGTTTTTAGGTGATAATAATCTCCCACGTGCTTAGAGACTCAAGTCTCTAATCGCCGACTCTGGCGAGCAGAAAGATAACTTTAAACTCCTTCACCACGTCCGAGGACACACCGAATTGTGTGCTGGAGAAGATCAATAACCGACAACCCCCTCGACGTTGAACGTGTTTACAAAACCACATCGGGCGGTCACCCGTGAGTCAACCCATGTTCTATGGAGGTGGTGGGGGGAGGTGTAACCCTCATAATAATACTAAAGTATCCTTATCAGTAACATTGATGACCATTGCTATTGCATTGTTGTTACAATAACACTGGTCAACACACTTGTTCTGGCATAAGGTATTCCAACGGGTTTAAGGTAATTTTGGGGGTGCTGCTGATTCCAAATCTGGCATCAGTTTTTGTCTATCACATCAAGTTTTTGAGATATCAAATATTGCATTTTCAATAAAAACTGCGGAAGAAAAATCTTAAATAGATGTGGATATCTACATAAAATGATATTTTAAACACACTGCCCCTAAAATACAGCACCGTATTTTAACACTAAAGCAGTCACCGACTCGCAACAACTTGCAATCATAAGTGACAGAGTTAATTTCGGGTAAAATCAATGAAAATGGGGTATGCCGATAGCATAAAAATGAGATGTGATGGAGCAAATCTGAGATCAGATTTGGAATCGGCACCCTGAAATTAGTCTAGAACAGCTGCAAAAGTCCAGGCCAGAAAAACATGTATTTTTGTTGTTGACCAGTGTAATTATTGTATCATTACTGAACGAGGTTATTGCCTGTCAGGGTGACTGCCAACCTACCATGGAAGATATCTGGGGGCATCGTGTGGTCATCTTTCACCGTCTCTCTCTCTCACGACGCCAGACACACGGCAGGACGATTTGAAAGTGGCGGTTTTATCTCAACGTCAGCACCACGGACAGCGATGTCACACCTGGTGGTGATGATTGCTTGTGTTGCAGTCGAAACGTCGTGGGAATTGCATTGCTTTATATTTTTATTATTTTGTTTCCCTTCTACGTTACTTTACCGAAAGAAACAAGAATAGTATATTAAACTTTGAAAAAAGGTAAATTAAATTATTAAATTAAACTATTTAACTAAACTATCTGAGAATTTTTCTTCTTGGTTCTTTCGGTAAAGTCACGTAGAAGGGAAGTAATAAAATAATAAAAATAAATAAAACTTAATAAAATTATTACTTCCCTTCTACGTGACTTTACCGAAAGAACCAAGAAGATGAATCCCTGCAGTCACGAAAGCTTTAAATCGATATTTGTACTATGTTCATTTGTGAACATTCATATGAAATTAATGGGTGATTTCCTTCAGATGCAGGCTTCAGCGGTAGAGGGATCAGCTCTCAATCTCAAGGTCGTGAAATTCAAATCCTGATTGGGGATTGACTCAGTCCATTTTCCCTCTGGGGTTAGTAGAGTTATTCTTGGTTCTTTCGGTAAAGTCACGTAGAAGGGAAATAATAAAATAATATAAATATAAAACAATAAAAATTCTCACGACGTTTCGACCGCAACACAAGCAATCGTCATCAGGTGTGAAATCCACTTTTTTCAAATTTTCTTGCTGTGGATTTCACACCTGGTGCTGGTTGCTTGTGTTGCAGTCGAAACGTCGTGAGAAATGTTTTTGTTTTTTATTTTTATTGTTTTATTATTTCCCTTCTACGTGACTTTACCGAAAGAACCAAGAAGATGAATCCCTGCAGTCACGAAAGCTTTAAATCAAAATAAAAAATTGAGTTTATATTGGTTCTTTCGGTAAAGTCACGTAGAAGGGAAATAATGAAATAATAAAAATAAAACAAAATAAAATAATTCTCACGACGTTTCGGCCACAACGCAAGCAGCCGTCCTCAGGTGAAGAACAGGTCTGAATGTTTCATTCAGTCGCTGTCTCCCCGACAGACCTGTTCTTCACCTGAGGACGGCTGCTTGCGTTGTGGCCGAAACGTCGTGAGAATTATTTTATTATGTTTTATTTTTATTATTTCATTATTTCCCTTCTACGTGACTTTACCGAAATAACCAAGAAGATTTATAGTTTAGTTTTGAAAGAATCTCACGGCCTTCGCCGCATAAACCCGTCGGCGTTGGTGACAAGTGTCGCTGCAAAGACATGAAACGAATCCGCGACGGAATGAATGATCGATTGTGTTAATGATCTATCGTGTTCATGATCGATTGTCAATGCGGAAGAAAGCCAATCGGCGTCAAGGGGGGAGAGGCTCAGGTGGGAGGGGTCAGTTTGTCCATCCAGACATCACGTGACGGGGGACGCTGTTTGTCGATTTGAAAAATGTTTTATTCAAAACGCCGCAGCTCAATCCGAGCTCCAACAAATAAGACGCCGGTAAATAAACATGTCGCAGTTCATACGTGTTGACACAAATAAGACAACGGTAAATAAACATGTCGCAGTTCAATCCGAGCTCGATCCGTGCTCGAACACACAGACACAGGCAGAGCCGGCCCAGCCACTAAGCGACCCTTGCAATTGCAAAGGGCCCCGTGGCCAGCAGAGGGCCCCCTAGAGTCACTGCTAGCGAGTGGGTGAAAAAAAATCATACATCAAAGGGGCCTCCAACCAAATTTTGCTTAGGGCCCCCAAAGGTCTAGGGCCGTTTCTGGACACAGGGACAGGTGAATTCAAATGTTCGACCTGAGCTCAAACACAAAAGACACATGGTGATGACGGTGGTGGTGGTGACGATGGTTGTGATGTTGATGACGGTGGTGGTGATGATGGTGGTGATGTTGATGACGGTGATGATGGTGATGATGACGATGATTGTGATGTTGATGACGGTGGTGGTGGTGATGATGATGATGATGGTGATGATGATGGTGGTGATGTTGGGTGGTGGTGATGATGATGGTGGTGACGATGGTTGTGATGTTGATGACGGTGGTGGTGATGATGGTGGTGACGATGGTTGTGATGTTGATGACGGTGGTGGTGATGATGATGGTGGTGGTGATGGTGGTGATGTTGATGACGGTGATGATGGTGATGATGACGATGATTGTGATGTTGATGACGGTGGTGGTGGTGATGATGATGATGGTGATGATGATGGTGATGATGATGGTGGTGATGTTGGGTGGTGGTGATGATGATGGTGGTGACGATGGTTGTGATGTTGATGATGGTGATGGTGATGATGACGATGGTTGTGATGATGATGATGGTGGTGATGGTGATGTTGGATGGTGATGATGATGATGGTGGTGACGATGGTTGTGATGTTGATGACGGTGGTGGTGATGATGGTGGTGGTGATGGTGGTGGTGATGATGATGATGGTGGTGATGATGATGATGGTGGTGATGGTGATGTTGGATGGTGGTGATGATGATGGTGGTGACGATGGTTGTGATGTTGATGACGGTGGTGGTGATGACGGTGGTGGTGATGATGATGATGGTGGTGATGATGATGGTGGTGATGGTGGTGGTGGTGATGATGGTTGTGGTGATGGTTGGTGATGATTATGGTGGTGATGATGATCATGGTGGTGGTGGTGACGATGATGGTGGTGGTGGTGATGATGATGATGATGATGGTGATGATGGTGGTGGTGGTGGTGATGGTGGTGGTGACGATGGTTGTGATGTTGATGACGGTGATGATGGTGATGATGACGATGATTGTGATGTTGATGACGGTGGTGGTGATGGTGATGTTGGATGTTGATGATGATGGTGATGATGGTGGTGACGATGGTTGTGATGTTGATGACGATGATTGTGATGATGATGATGGTGATGATGACGATGATTGTGATGTTGATGACGATGATTGTGATGATGATGATGATGGTGGTGGTGATGGTGATGTTGGATGTTGATGATGATGGTGATGATGGTGGTGACGATGGTTGTGATGTTGATGACGGTGGTGATGATGATGATGATGGTGGTGGTGGTGGTGATGGTGATGGTGATGTTGGATGGTGATGATGATGGTGATGATGGTGGTGACGATGGTTGTGATGTTGATGACGGTGGTGGTGATGACGATGATGATGATGGTGGTGATGATGATGATGGTGGTGATGGTGGTGGTGATGATAGTTGTGGTGATGGTGGTGATGATGATGATGGTGGTGGTGGTGGTGATGATGATGATGATGATGGTGGTGGTGATGATGATGATGATGGTGTGATGATGGTGGTGGTGGTGGTGATGATGGTGGTGACGATGGTTGTGATGATGGTTGTGGTGATGGTGGTGATGATGATGATGGTGGTGGTGATGATGATGATGATGGTGGTGGTGGTGATGATGATGATGATGATGGTGGTGGTGATGATGATGATGGTGGTGATGATGGTGGTGGTGGTGGTGATGATGGTGGTGACGATGGTGGTGATGTTGATGACAGTGATGATGGTGATGATGACGATGATTGTGATGTTGATGACGGTGGTGTTGGTGCTGACGATGACAGCGATGACGACGGTGGTGGTGGTGATGATGGTTGTGGTGATGATGGTGATGATGATGATGGTGGTGACGATGTTGATGACGGTGGTGGTGATGATGATGGTGGTGATGATATTGGATGGTGATGATGGTGGTGGTGGTGGTGATGTTGGTGGTGGTGGTGGTGGTGATGATATTGGATGGTGATGATGTTGGTGGTGGTGATGTTGGATGGTGATGATGGTGGTGGTGGTGATGATGGTGGTGGTGGTGATGTTGGATGGTGATGATGGTGGTGGTGGTGATGATGATGATGGTGGTGATGTTGGATGGTGATGATGGTGGTGATGGTGGTGGTGATGATGATGATGGTGGTGGTGGTGGTGATGTTGGTGGTGGTGATGTTGGTGTTGGTGGTGGTGGTGAGGAGGAACCCGCACCACCGCCACCTCGTCACTGGCCGTACATCTCAACCTGTGACTGCGCCTGGGGCTCTGGACAGCACCACCGCGTGGTCACCGTCCACACTCCTCCTCCTCCTCCTCCAAATCCCTCCTCTTCCGACTCTTTCGAGCAAGCGTAACGAAGCGCACAAATAGAGAGGACGAAGAAGAGGGGGAGGACGATGATGATGACCCATGGCAGCCCACGTCCTGATGCCTCTGCTTCCTGCGCTCTCTCCTGCGACTGGAGAGAAAAAGAGAGAGCGAGAGAGCGAGCAAGTGAGTGAGAGAGTGAGTGAGCGAGAGAGTGAGTGAGCGAGAGAGCGAGTGAGAGAGCGAGTGAGAGAGCGAGAGAGTGAGAGAGCGAGCGAGAGAGCGGAGTGAGAGAGGAGTGAGAGCGAGCGAGGGAGAGGAGCGAGGGCGAAGGAGGAGGCGAGAGAGCGAGCGAGCGACGAGGAGAGTGGAGAGAGCGAGAGAGCGAGCGAGCGAGAGAGGGAGAGAGCGACGAGAGCGAGCGGAGAGGAGCGAGCGAGCCGAGAGAGTGGAGGAGAACGGAGACGAGAGAGCGAGAGAGTGGAGAGAGAGCGGAGAGAGAGAGAGTGCTGGTGGTATGTGAGAGAGAGAGAGAGAGACTCAGCGTCATCGCCTCCCGCCGCCCCGTTACCTTCCACCGTGACCTTGTTTGAGGGGTCGCGACCTCCCCAGGCCCGTGGGCACGGGGCGTGGTGGCGACCAGGTGACGCGGCGCTCACAGCCGTCCACGCTCCACGTGGCCCCGCTGGAGATCGCCGGTCCCGGCCTGAGGGCGGTGGGGGGGACACGGTGGGGTCACGGTGGGGGGGGGGGGGCGGTGAGGGGGGGGGTGGGAGGGGGGTGGGGGACACGGTGGGGGTCACGGTGGGGGGGGAGGTCACGGGTGGGGGGGGGGTCACGGTGGGGGGGTCACGGTGAGGGGGGGTCACAGTGGGGGGGGGGGTCACGGTGGAGGGGTGATGGTGACACTGACGGGGTACCTCTCTCCACTTGTGGGGTGGCTATCCCGGCGGACGATGGTGGCGCTGGTCACCTGCACGATGGCGGTGTGTGGTGGTGGCGCTGGTGTTGATGGTGGTGGCGCTGGTGGTGGCGCTGGTGCTGGTGCTGGTGGGTGGTGGCGCTGGGTGCTGGTGGTGGGTGGGGTGGTGCTGGTGCTGGTGGCACTGGTGTTGAGCAGCTTCACGTCGTGGCGCGTCTGGCGAGGGAAGACAGACGATGAGCGCGACGCTGGAGAGGCGCCATGCGGCTGAAAGCAAGTGGCCTCCAGACGGCGTGGGTTCGACGCCTGGGCCCGGGGCGTCTCTCCCTCTCATAGCAACAACAACAACAACAACGACAAACAACAACCCAACCGACGGACGA
>WFAB01001764.1:0-30000 GCA_018977245.1 Lethenteron camtschaticum
GTAGTTGTTGTGGTTGTGGTGGTGGTTGTTGTGGTAGTTGTTGTGGTAGTTGTGTGGTAGTTGTTGTGGTAGTTGTTGTTGTTGTGGTATTGTTGTGGTAGTTGTTGTGGTAGTTGTGGTAGTTGTGGTAGTTGTGGTGTTGGTTGTTGTGGTAGTGGTTGTGAGTAGTTGTGGTAGTTGTTGTGGTGGTGGTTGTTGTTGTGGTTGTGGTGGTTGTGGTGGTGGTTGTGGTAGTTGTGGTGGTGTTGTTGTTGTGGTAGTTGTGGTGGTTGTGATACTCACAGGGTAGTAGTAGTAGCAGTGATGTAGTCGTAGTTGTGGTGGTTGTTGTGGTAGTTNTTGTGGTGGTTGTTGTGGTTGTTGTGGTAGTTGTGGTTGTTGTGGTTGTTGTGGTGGTAGTTGTTGTTGTGGTTGTGGTGGTAGTTGTGGTAGTTGTTGTGGTAGTTGTTGTAGTTGTTGTTGTTGTGTTGTGGTAGTTGTTGTGGTAGTGGTTGTTGTGGTAGTTGTGGTAGTTGTTGTTGTTGTGGTAGTTGTGGTAGTTGGTAGTTGTTGTGTTGTGGTAGTTGTGGTAGTTGTGGTTGGTGGTAGTTGTGGTAGTAGTTGTGGTAGTTGTTGTGGTANTTGTTGTTGTTGTTGTGGTTGTTGTGGTGGTTGTAGTTGTTGTGGTAGTTGTTGTGGTAGTTGTTGTGGTGGTAGTTGTGGTAGTTGTTGTTGTTGTGGTAGTTGTTGTTGTGTGGTTGTGGTTGTTGTGGTAGTTGTTGTGGTGGTTGTTGTTGTGGTGGTTGTGGTTGTTGTGGTAGTTGTTGTGGTGGTTGTGGTGGTAGTTGTTGTGGTCGTTGTTGTTGTGGTGGTTGTTGTGGTAGTTGTTGTGGTAGTTGTTGTGGTGGTAGTTGTGGTTGTGGTAGTTGTTGTGGTTGTAGTTGTTGTTGTGGTAGTTNTGGTGGTAGTTGTGGTAGTTGTGGTTGTGGTAGTTGTTGTGGTGGTGTTGTGGTTGTTGTGGTAGTTGTTGTGGTGGTTGTTGTAGTTGTGGTGGTAGTTGTGGTTGTTNTGGTTGTTGACGTGGTAGTTGCGTTNTGGTTGTAGTTGTTNTGGTAGTTGTTGGTGGTGNTTGTTGTTGTACGTTGTTGTGGTTNTTGTGGTTGTTGTANTTGTTNTGGTAGTTGTTGTGGTGTTGTGGTGGTTGTTGTGGTAGTTGTGGTGNTGTTGTTGTTGTGGTAGTTGTTGTTGTGGTGGTTGTGGTAGTTGTTGTGGTAGTTGTTGTGGTTGTGGTAGTTGTGGTGGTAGTGTTGTGGTGTTGTGTGTGGTTGTGTGGTAGTTGTTGTGCGTAGTTGTTGTGNTAGTTGTTGTGGTAGTTGTGTGTTGTGGTAGTTGNTGTGGTGGTTGTTGTGGTAGTTGGTGGTAGTTGTTGTGTGGTNGTTTTGTTGTTGGAGTTTTGTGGTGGTTGTTGTGGTAGTGTTGTGGTAGTTGTTGTTGTGGTAGTTGTTGTGGTAGTGTGTGGTAGTAGTAGTTGTTGTGGTGGTAGTTGTTGTGGTGTAGTTGTGAGTAGTTGTTGTGGTAGTTGTTTGTAGTTGTTGTGTGGTTGTAGTGTTGTGTGGTAGTTGTTGTTGTGGGTGGTAGTTGTTGTTGATGGGCGATTGTCAGAGCGCCTCTCGTCACCACGGCGACCTCACGCGCTGATGCCCCGCCCCCTTCAGGCGCGAGCCGCTCCTCCCATTGGCTGCAGGCGTTGCCGCGTCACCCCGCAGCCCTCTTCTCATTGGTGGATTGAAAACCCATCTCGGAAGATGTCTTCCCGTTACAGAAGACGTCTTCCAGTTCCAGAAGATGTCTTCCTGTTCCAGAAGATGTCTTCCTCTTCCAGAAGATGTCTTCCTGTTCAGAAGCGTCTTCCTGTTCCAGAAGATGTCTTCCTGTTCCAGAAGACGTCTTCCTGTTCCAGAAGATGGCTTCCTATCCAGAAGACGTCTTCCCGTTACAGAAGACGTCTTCCTCTTCCAGAAGATGTCTTCCTGTTCCAGAAGATGTCTTACTGTTCCAGAAGATGTCTTCCTCTTCCAGAAGATGCTTCTATTCCAGAAGACGTCTTCCTCTTCCAGAAGATGTCTTCCTGTTCCAGAAGTTGTCTTCCTGATCCAGAAGATGTCTTCCTGATCCAGAAGATGTCTTCCTGTTCCAGAAGATGTCTTCCGTTACAGAAGATGTCTTCCGCTTCCAGAAGAGTCTTCCTGTTCCAGAAGATGTCTTCCTGTTCCAGAAGATGTCTTCTGTTCCAGAAGTGTCTTCCTCTTCCAGAAGATGTCTTCCTGTTCCAGAAGATGTCTTCCTGTTCCAGAAGAGTCTTCCTGTTCCAGAAGATGTCTTCCTGTTCCAGAAGATGTCTTCTGTTCCAGAAGTTGTCTTCCTCTTCCAGAAGATGTCTTCCTGTTCCAGAAGATGTCTTCCTGTTCCAGAAGATGTCTTCCTGTTCCAGAAGATGTCTTCCTGTCCAGAAGATGTCTTCCTTTCCAGAAGATTCTTCCGTTCCAGAAGATGTCTTCCTGTTCCAGAAGATGTCTTCCTGTCCAGAAGTTGTCTTCCTCTTCCAGAAGATGTCTTCCTCTTCCAGAAGATGTCTTCCTGTTCCAGAAGATGTCTTCCTGTCCAGAAGATGTCTTCCTGTTCCAGAACATTGGGGGACCAGATCTTTCTGCCATTTCCTGCCTAAAACATTTACAAATTCACCAACACATGGGATGGGCTTTTTATAACAATGTTCTAAACAATGTCTAATAGTGTATTGTATTGCATTGCTCTGTTTTTACTTTTATTTACCATTTCTTGCTTCGTTGCATGTAATGTTTGAGATTAGGGATTAATAAACAACAACCGCAATCACATCAACAGAAGTCTACGCGTTGATTTGCACGAAGACAAGTCCAGATATTGTGCCCAAGGTTTAGCAAATTGTTTTTATTTACACAGCAAAGCAATTGTTACTTAACTTTAAATACATATTATAACTACGGCCTTGACGTATGAACTCGTCACGTGATCTTGCGAGCTTTGTCTCCCCAGGGGCGATGTTCACACACAACACCAGCTACTCATTTGAGGCTGAGTCGACCTAGGGGAGGCCCAGGACCGGTTCAAATAATCGTCACTGACGGTGTCGGCCGTGAGCGGGAATCGAACTCGGGTCGCCGGGTTCGTAGTGCAGCGCGCTAACCGCTGCACCACCGCTCCCCCACGTGGTGCCAGGCTAGGTGCACCTAGAGCCACCGTCGCCTCTGATTGGACGGCGCTTCTAGCAGCACTCAGACCGCGTTGCAGTCGATTCGATTCTTAATTAAAACTCAACTCGATTCAACCGCTGTGAAGAAGGGGCGTTGTGAATCGATGATCGATTCTATAATCGTTTGTTATTGCAGTCCCNGAATGGAGGGAATCGATTGGTGATTAAGCCGTTCGATTCTGGAGTCGGGAAGGAATCTAAACTAAGCAGTCGCGTTTGAGGTAAAATTTTCATGTAATATTCTGATATTTCGGTGTTTATTTAATGTACTTCAACAATAAAACTGCAGGATTCATATTCTTAAAGTAGAGGGAAATAATACAAGAAACAATAATAGTTGTATTCTAATAGTNAAAAATGTTCTTACGTGTTTATTATAATAAAATAATTGTATTATGTAATGTTTATTATTTCCCTTCTACGTGACTTTACCGAAAGAATCAACAATACGGAGTTTTATTTCTTGGTTATTTCGGTAAAGTCACGTAGAAGGGAAATAATNAAAATAAACAATAAAATGTTTAGTATTATAATAAAATATTTAAAATAATACAACGATTGTATTGTTTTATTTTTATATTTTATTACTTCCTTTCTACGTGACTTTACCGAAAGAACCAATAAATNGGAGTTTTATTGTTGAGTTTGGTATTCGTGCTTTAAATTTTTCCTCAAAGTCTTCGAGTATTTTCCCCTCCCACGTGACGCGGATATTTTCCCGCCAAATTTTCGGCTCCTCCCCCATTTGAGGGGGGGGGGGTGAAGGCGGTTGCCATGGATATTTTTTTGGTTGCCATGGATNTTTGTTTTTGGTTGCAGGATTTNTTCGGTTGCCATGATATTTTTTTTGGTTCAGGATNTTGTTTGGTTGCATGGATTTTNTTTGGTTGCCATGGATNTTGTTTTGTTCCCAGGATTTTGTTTGGTTGCCAGGATTTTNTTTGGTTGCCAGGTTTTTGGTTNCCAGGTTTTTTGGTTCCAGGTTTTTGGTTCCAGGATTTGTTTGGTTCCAGGATTTTTTTTGTTGCCATGGATTTTTTTGGTTGCCATGGATTTTNTGCGGTTGCCAGGATATTGTTTTGGTGCCAGGATTTTTGTTTGGTTCCATAGATTTTGATGCGGTTCCAGGATTTGTTTGGTTGCCAGGATNTTGTTTTGGTTGCCATGATNTTGTTTGGTTCCAGGATTTTGNTTTGGTTGCCATGGATTTTTTTGGTTGCCAGGATTTTTGNTTTGGTTCCAGGTTTTTGTTGCCAGGTTTNTTTGGTTGCCAGGATATTGTTTGGTTGCCATGGATATTTGTTTGGTTGCCATGGATTTGNTTTGGTTCCAGGATTTTTTTGTTGCCATGGATTTGTTTTGGTTCCAGGANTTTTNTGGTTGCCAGGTTTTGNTTTGGTTTGCCAGGATTTTGTTTGGTTTGCGTTTTGTNGCCAGGTTTTTGTTTTGGTTNCCAGGNTTTTTTTGGTTCCATGGNTNTTGTTTTTGGTTCCATGGANTTTTGNTTTGGTTAGTCCAGGATTTTGNTTTGGTCCAGGANTTTTTTCGTTTATGGNTTTTTGTTCTGATTGCTTGGATGCATGNTATGCTTGGATGCAGGTGCTTNGATGCANGGATTGCTATGGTGCAGTTGNTGNTCTATGGCAGGTTGGCTATGGCATTTGTGTTGAGTCTATGGTGCATTTGTGNTAGTGCTATGGTGCAGTGGATTGATNTTGGTGCAGGTTGNTATGGTTGCATGTTAGTTATGGTGCAGTGNTGANTTGCTTGGTGCAGNGTTGNTATGGTTGCANTGTTGTTATGGTTGCAGTGGATTGATNTATGGTTTTGCTATGGTTGCAGTGTTGTTATGGTTGCAGTGGATATTGCAGGTTGNTATGGTTGCATGTTAGTTATGGTTGCAGTGGATTGATNTATGGTGCAGNGTTGNTATGGTGCAGTGTTCAGTTTGTGGAATCTATGGTTGCAGTTGAGTTACTATGGTTGCAGTGTTGTNTATGGTTGCAGTGTTGAGTGCTATGGTTGCAGTGTTGAGTCTATGGTTGCAGTGCTGAGTCTATGGNGCAGTTTGAGTCTATGGATGCAGTGTTGCTATGGGCATTTGTGTTGAGTGCTATGGTTGCAGTGTTCAGTTTNTGGTTGCAGTGCTGAATCTATGGATACAGTTGAGTCTATGGATACAGTGTTGAGTCTATGGATGCAGTGTTGAGTCTATGGGCAGTGCTGAGTCTATGGATTGCAGTGTTGAGTCTATGGATGCAGTGCTGAGTCTATGGATTGCAGTGTGAGTCTATGGATGTAGTGTTGAGTCTATGGATGCAGTGTGATCTATGATGCAGTGTTGAGTCTATGGATGCAGTGTTGAGTCTATGGTGCAGTGTTGAGTCTATGGCAGTGTTGAGTCTATGGGCAGTGTTGAGTCTATGGCAGTGCTGAGTCTATGGTGCAGTGTTGAGTCTATGGGCAGTGNTGAGTCTATGGTGCAGTGTTGAGTCTATGGGCAGTGTTGAGTCTATGGACATGTTGAGTCTGTGGGCAGTGTTGAGTCTATGGTGCAGTGTTGAGTCTATGGTGCAGTATTGAGTCTATGGTGCAGTATGAGTCTATGGTGCAGTGCTGAGTCTATGGTGCAGTCGAGCGTCTGGTGCAGAGTTAAGTCTATGAAGCAATGATCTTTAAAATCAGAAAGTCCGGGTGGACTTAGCCATTGCAAAGCGTTCACAACACTCTCCCCTCACAGTTGCGCATTTCTCGCTCAGCGATGTCGCACGCCCAGACCCTCCAGGATGTTCCAAATCTCCGCTACGCGGGCTGCACTGCCGAGCGCTGNCCTGTGGTGGCCGGCGGCGGTGACGGTGACGGTGNCGGTGACGGCGGCAGCGTGACGGCCCGTAACGTCCCGACGCTTGTACGCAAGGTGAGTGTTTCCCGACTCGTGTTCAACTGGAATATCTTCTTGGTTCTTTCGGTAAAGTCACGTAGAAAGGAAGTAATAAAATTAAAATGAAACAATTCTCACGACGTTTCGGCCACAACGCAAGCAGCCGTCCTCAGGTTAAAACCACCTGAGGGCGGCTGCTTGCGTTGTGGCGAAACGTCGTGAGAATTATATTATTATGTTTTATTTTTATTANTTTATTACTTCCCTTCTACGTGACTTTACCGAAAGAACCAAGAAGATGAATCCCTGCAGTCACGAAAGCTTTACATCGAAACGTAAAAATGTTTTATTTTTATTATTTTATTATTTCCCTTCTACGTGATGACTTAACCGAAATAATTATTGTATTATGTTTAATTTGTATTATTTTATTATTTCCCTTCTACGTGACTTTACCGAAAGAACCAAGAAGATGAATCCCTGCAGTCACGAAAGCTTTACATCAAAATTCAACTGGAATGATTCTCGTTGCTTACCGTACAAAGGGGCCCGTGCGAGGTGCGACGACGTAGCCGCGTCTCTCTTCAGAAGCGACTCTCTTCCCGTCGCCGGAGTGGGCTCGCCGCCGTGTGCACGTTCACGTTGGCCAAGTGACTCTTGTTCAACACGGGTCACCTTCATTTCACATGTGGAGGGATCATCAGGCGGGGCCCGAGAGAAATCCACACGGCCATCGGGGGAGAGAGAGAGACAAATTCAAATATAGAGCGGGTGTCAGGTCTGGATTGAACCCACGAGCCTGTAGACCAGCGAGGTAGTTAACATCTCTAGCCACCGTGATGATGATGAGAGACGCAAACTCCAAATATACAGCAGGCGTCAGGGTCAGGATCGAACCCACGACCTCCTGTTACAGGCGAGGTAGTTAACATCTCTAGCCACCGNAATGATGATGATGAGAGAGACGCAAACTCCAAATATACAGCAGGTGTCAGGGTCAGGATCGAACCCACGACCTCCTGTACACCAGGCGAGGTCGTTAACATCTCCTAGCCACCGTGATGATGATGAGAGACGCAAACTCCAAATATACAGCAGGCGTTAGGGTCGGATCGAACCCACGACCTCCTGTATACCGGCGAGGTAGTTAACATCTCCTAGCCACGGTGATGATGATGAGAGACGCAAACTCCAAATATACAGCAGGCGTCAGGGTCTGGATCGAACCCACGACCTCCTGCGTACCAGGCGAGGTAGTTAACATCTCATAGCTACCATGATGAGAGAGAGACGCAAACTCCAAATATACAGCAGGTGTCAGGGTCTGGATCGAACCCACGACCTCCTGCGTACCAGGCGAGGTAGTCAACATCTCTAGCCACCGTGATGATGATGATGAGAGAGACGCAACTCCAAATATACAGCAGCAGTCGTAGGGTCAGGATCGAACCCACGACCTCCTGCGTACAGGCGAGGTAGTCACATCTCCTAGCCACCGTGATGATGATGATGAGAGAGACACGCAAACTCCAAATATACAGCAGCAGGCGTCAGGGTCAGGATCGAACCCACGACTCCTGCGTACCAGGCGAGGTAGTCAACATCTCCTAGCCACCGTGATGATGATGATGAGANACACGCAAACTCCAAATATACAGCAGCAGGCGTCAGGGTCAGGATCGAACCCACGACCTCCTGTACACCAGGCGAGGTAGTTAAATCTCCTAGCCACCGTGATGATGATGAGAGGGACACACAAACTCCAAATATACAGCAGCAGGCATCGTTAGGGTCAGGATAGAACCCACGACCTCCTGCGTACCAGGCGAGGTAGTTAACATCTCTTAGCCACAGTGATGGACAACAAGGTCGTGATGTTTTTAATGCGCTGATCGTTGTCCGTGTAACTCGCCGCGCGTCCACTCTGCGTGACGCCGGCGATTTTTAACCGACGAGATGTTTGTTCAATTGTTTCCGTTCAGGTTCGGCAAAGGAGACGGATGTCGCTGCACAGGAACGAGCGCGGTAAGGGCCGGGTTGTTTCTATTCTTGTCCGCACCTCCCCTCTCTAGCAGCACAAGCAGCTGCACGTGTAGCAGCTACGGGCCTCGCACTTTCAAGGGCTCCGCGCTAAACGGTTTCAAGCTATCAATTCCCGTTCAGTGATTCTATTACTCAGTTTAACACGTAGCAGGCTTTCGCGACCAATGTTATTCATAATCAACGTTTTTGGGTTTAGATCGCGTTTATTTATAAATGTGTCGTAACCCTCCACCACCCGACACGGCCGATCAGTAAAATGTGTCACGTTGACAAAGACAAATAGTTCACTGCTTTAGCCCACCGTGTGTTGAAGCCACAACATTTACAATTTGAGTAGCACGACGTTTCGCTGGTAATTGCAACCAGCATCATCGGGCAATTCGCCAGAACACACCGGTGGGCTAAAGCAGTGGACTATTTGTCTTTGATAATTGGTTCTTTACCCTTCTATCTGGCAACAAAACTGACACCTTTTTGCAAGGAGTCATGTTTGCATAGACCGCAATACCTGCAGTCATAATACAAACAAAAGACATAACTCTGATAATGTGCAAAAAGGTGTCAGTTTTGTTGCCAGATAGAAGGGTAAAGAACCAATTATCATATTTTTACTGGCAAATGAGGTCCCCATAGTCTATTTGTCTTTGTCAACGTGACACATTTTTATGATTGGCCGTGTCGGGTGGTGGAGGGTTACGACACATTCTATTGCTATAGTACTATACTGCCTTCCTGGTTCTTTCGGTAAAGTCACGTAGAAGGGAAATAATAAAATAATAAAAATAAAACATTTAATAATTCTCACGACGTTTCGGCCACGACGCAAGCAGCCGTCCTCAGGTGAAGAACAGGTCTGTCGGAAAGACAGCGTCCGAATGAAACACCGCCAGGCTTGGCAGCGTATATTGAAGCTGCTGGGTTGGAGGGGAAGAGCTCCTTGACAAAAAATGTTGCATATCAAGAGGAATTTAGCATATTTATTGGAAATACAGATATGGGATTAGTCACTGCTTGTGGAATGTGTAGGAGGTGGGCGGGGGGTTTCCCTTCTACGAAAGAACCAAGAAGATGAATCTCTGCAGTCACGAAAGCTTTAAATGGATACAATACCGCCTGCAACTCTTACGAACGACCGGGTGTTTGAGGCGGCGCGAAAGACGCTCAGCACACACGCGCACACACACACACACGCNCACACACACACACACACACACACACGCACACACGCACACACACACACGCGCACACACACACGCGCACACACACGCACACACACACGCGCACACACACACACACGCACACGCACGCACACGCGCACACACACGCACCACACACACGCGCACACACACACACCGCACACACGCACGCACACGCGCACACACACACGCACACACACACACACACGCACACACACACACACGCGCACACACACACACACACGCACACACACACACACGCGCACACACACACACACGCGCACACACACACGCGCACACACACACACACACGCACACACACACACACGCACACACACACACACGCACACGCGCACACGCGCGCACACACACGCACACACACACACGCGCGCACACACACGCGCACACACACACACACGTACACACTACACACACGCACACACACACACACGCGCACACACACGCACACGCGCACACACGCGCGCACGCACACACACGCACACACGTGAACACACACACACACGCGCACACAACGCACACACACACACACGTGCACACACACACGTGCACACACACTACAGACACGCACACACGTGCACACACACACGTGCACACACAACACACGTACACACACACACACACACGTGTCACGGTTCAGCTGCCCCCTTCCCCGACCGACCGTCCTCACGGCACGGAGCGTGCTCCGGACAGGCTTCCCGGCGGCGGTCTTGCCGGCGCCGCTTGCCGCCCCCCTCGCCGCGGCGTCACGGACGCAGCGCCGGCGTGGCGGCCGCTACCAGCCCGGACGTCCACGCGGGTGAGCCAACGCCTCCAGCGACGGGCGCCAGCTCATCTACGTGTCTCTGTGCGAGTCTCTGTGTGCGTGTCGATCACCGTCACCCACCGTGCTACTCTACGTGTCTCTGTGCGAGTCTCTGTGTGCGTGTCGATCACCGTCACCCACCAGCTCATCTACGTGTCTCTGTGCGAGTCTCTGTGTGTGTGTCGATCACCGTCACCCACCGGCTCATCTACGTGTCTCTGTGCGAGTCTCTGTGTGTGTGTCGATCACCGTCACCCACCGGCTCATCTACGTGTCTCTGTGCGAGTGTCTGTGTGTGTGTCGATGACCGTCACCACCAGCTCATCTACGTGTCTCTGTGCAAGTCTCTGTGTGTGTGTCGATCACCGTCACGCACCAGCTCGTCTACGTGTCTCTGTGCGAGTGTCTGTGTGTGTGTCGATGACCGTCACGCACCAGCTCGTCTACGTGTCTATGTGCGAGTCTCTGTGTGTGTGTCGGTCACCGTCACGCACCAGCTCATCTACGTGTCTCTGTGCGAGTCTCTGTGTGTGTGTGTCGATCACCGTCACCACCGAGCTCATCTACGTGTCTCTGTGCGAGTCTATGTGTGTGTGTCGATCACCGTCACCCACCAGCTCATCTACGTGTCTCTGTGCGAGTCTCTGTGTGTGTGTGTCGGTCACCGTCACCCACCAGCTCATCTACGTGTCTCTGTGCGAGTCTCTGTGTGTGTGTGTCGGTCACCGTCACCCACCAGCTCATCTACGTGTCTCTGTGCGAGTCTCTGTGTGTGTGTCGGTCACCGTCACGCACCAGTTCATCTACGTGTCTCTGTGCGAGTCTCTGTGTGTGTGTCGGTCACCGTCACCCACCTGCTGATCTACGTGTCTCTGTGCGAGTGTCTGTGTGTGTGTCGGTCACCGTCACCACCGGCTCATCTACGTGTCTCTGTGCGAGTGTCTGTGTGTGTGTCGATCACCGTCACGCACCGTGTTAATCTACGCGTCTCTGTGCGAGTCTCTGTGTGTGTGTCGATCACCGTCACGCACCAGTTCATCTACGTGTCTCTGTGCGAGTGTCTGTGTGCGTGTCGTCATCGTCACCCACCAGCTCATCTACGTGTCTCTGTGCGAGTCTCTGTGTGTGTGTCGTCACCGTCACGCACCAGCTCATCTACGTGTCTCTGTGCGAGTCTCTGTGTGTGTGTGTCGGTCACCGTCACCCACCAGCTCATCTACGTGTCTCTGTGCGAGTCTCTGTGTGTGTGTCGGTCACCGTCACGCACCAGCTCATCTACGCGTCTCTGTGCGAGTCTCTGTGTGTGTGTCGATCACCGTCACGCACCAGTTCATCTACGTGTCTCTGTGCGAGTCTCTGTGTGTGTGTGTCGATCACCGTCACGCACCAGTTCATCTACGTGTCTCTGTGCGAGTCTCTGTGTGTGTGTCGGTCACCGTCACGCACCAGCTCATCTACGTGTCTCTGTGCGAGTCTCTGTGCGAGTCTCTGTGCGAGTCTCTGTGTGTGTGTCGATCACCGTCACCCACCAGCTCATCTACGTGTCTCTGTGCGAGTGTCTGTGTGTGTGTCGGTCACCGTCANCCACCGGCTCATCTACGTGTCTCTGTGCGAGTGTCTGTGTGTGTGTCGGTCACCGTCACCCACCGGCTCATCTACGTGTCTCTGTGCGAGTCTCTGTGTGTGTGTGTCGATCACCGTCACCCACCAGCTCATCTACGTGTCTCTGTGCGAGTCTCTGTGTGTGTGTGTCGATCACCGTCACCCACCAGCTAATCTACGTGTCTCTGTGCGAGTCTCTGTGTGTGTGTCGATCACCGTCACCCACCAGCTCATCTACGTGTCTCTGTGCGAGTCTCTGTGTGTGTGTCGGTCACCGTCACGCACCAGCTCATCTACGCGTCTCTGTGCGAGTCTCTGTGTGTGTGTCGATCACCGTCACGCACCAGTTCATCTACGTGTCTCTGTGCGAGTCTCTGTGTGTGTGTGTCGATCACCGTCACGCACCAGTTCATCTACGTGTCTCTGTGCGAGTCTCTGTGTGTGTGTCGGTCACCGTCACGCACCAGCTCATCTACGTGTCTCTGTGCGAGTCTCTGTGCGAGTCTCTGTGCGAGTCTCTGTGTGTGTGTCGATCACCGTCACCCACCAGCTCATCTACGTGTCTCTGTGCGAGTGTCTGTGTGTGTGTCGGTCACCGTCACCCACCGGCTCATCTACGTGTCTCTGTGCGAGTGTCTGTGTGTGTGTCGGTCACCGTCACCACCGGCTCATCTACGTGTCTCTGTGCGAGTCTCTGTGTGTGTGTCGATCACCGTCACCCACCAGCTCATCTACGTGTCTCTGTGCGAGTCTCTGTGTGTGTGTGTCGATCACCGTCACCCACCAGCTAATCTACGTGTCTCTGTGCGAGTCTCTGTGTGTGTGTCGATCACCGTCACCCACCAGCTCATCTACGTGTCTCTGTGCAAGTCTCTGTGTGTGTGTCGGTCACCGTCACCCACCAGCTCGTCTACGCGTCTCTGTGCGAGCCTCTGTGTGTGTGTGTCGGTCACCGTCACCCACCAGCTCGTCTACGCGTCTCTGTGCGAGTCTCTGTGTGTGTGTCGGTCACCGTCACCCACCGGCTCATCTACGTGTCTCTGTGCGAGTCTCTGTGTGTGTGTCGGTCACCGTCACGCACCAGCTCATCTACGCGTCTCTGTGCGAGTCTCTGTGTGTGTGTCGATCACCGTCACGCACCAGTTCATCTACGTGTCTCTGTGCGAGTCTCTGTGTGTGTGTGTCGATCACCGTCACGCACCAGTTCATCTACGTGTCTCTGTGCGAGTCTCTGTGTGTGTGTCGGTCACCGTCACGCACCAGCTCATCTACGTGTCTCTGTGCGAGTCTCTGTGCGAGTCTCTGTGCGAGTCTCTGTGTGTGTGTCGATCACCGTCACCCACCAGCTCATCTACGTGTCTCTGTGCGAGTGTCTGTGTGTGTGTCGGTCACCGTCACCCACCGGCTCATCTACGTGTCTCTGTGCGAGTGTCTGTGTGTGTGTCGGTCACCGTCACCCACCGGCTCATCTACGTGTCTCTGTGCGAGTCTCTGTGTGTGTGTCGATCACCGTCACCCACCAGCTCATCTACGTGTCTCTGTGCGAGTCTCTGTGTGTGTGTCGATCACCGTCACCCACCAGCTAATCTACGTGTCTCTGTGCGAGTCTCTGTGTGTGTGTCGATCACCGTCACCCACCAGCTCATCTACGTGTCTCTGTGCAAGTCTCTGTGTGTGTGTCGGTCACCGTCACCACCAGCTCGTCTACGCGTCTCTGTGCGAGTCTGTGTGTGTGTGTCGTCACCGTCACCCACCAGCTCGTCTACGCGTCTCTGTGCGAGTCTCTGTGTGTGTGTCGGTCACCGTCACCACCGCTCATCTACGTGTCTCTGTGCGAGTCTCTGTGTGTGTGTCGTCACCGTCACCCACCAGCTCATCTACGTGTCTCTGCGAGTCTCTGTGTGCGTGTCGATCACCGTCACCACCGTGCTACTCTACGTGTCTCTGTGCGAGTCTCTGTGTGCGTGTGTCGATCACCGTCACCCACCAGCTCATCTACGTGTCTCTGTGCGAGTCTCTGTGCGAGTCTCTGTGTGTGTGTGTCGGTCACCATCACCCACCGTGCTGATCTACGTGTCTCTGTGCGAGTCTCTGTGCGAGTCTCTGTGTGTGTGTCGGTCACCATCACCCACCGTGCTGATCTACGTGTCTCTGTGCGAGTCTCTGTGTGTGTGTCGATCACCGTCACCCACCGTGGTCATCTACGTGTCTCTGTGCGAGTCTCTGTGTGTGTGTCGATCACCGTCACCCACCAGCTCGTCTACGTGTCTCTGTGCGAGTCTCTGTGTGTGTGTCGGTCACCGTCACCCACCAGCTCGTCTACGTGTCTCTGTGCGAGTCTCTGTGTGCGTGTCGGTCACCGTCACCCACCGGCTCGTCTACGTGTCTCTGTGCGAGTCTCTGTGTGCGTGTCGGTCACCGTCACCCACCGCTCGTCTACGTGTCTCTGTGCGAGTCTCTGTGTGCGTGTCGGTCACCGTCACCCACCTGCTACTCTACGTGTCTCTGTGCGAGTCTCTGTGTGCGTGTCGATCACCGTCACCGACCAGCTCGTCTACGTGTCTCTGTGCGAGTCTCTGTGTGTGTGTCGATCACCGTCACCCACCAGCTCATCTACGTGTCTCTGTGCGAGTCTCTGTGTGTGTGTCGGTCACCGTCACCGACCAGCTCATCTACGGTCTCTGTGCAAGTCTCTGTGTGTGTGTCGATCACCGTCACCCACCGGCTAATCTACGTGTCTCTGTGCGAGTCTCTGTGTGTGTGTCGGTCACCGTCACCCACCAGCTCATCTACGCGTCTCTGTGCGAGTCTCTGTGTGTGTGTCGGTCACGTCACCCACCGTGCTACTCTACGTGTCTCTGTGCGAGTCTCTGTGTGTGTGTCGGTCACGTCACCCACCGTGCTACTCTACGTGTCTCCGTGTGTCTAGCACTTCTTTAGCTCTGACATGCCGAGTCCGCCGCGCCCGGAGGCGCTGCTTGCGAAGGGCAGCTTCGCGCCGCCCACAGAGTCGCTGCGTCCGACGCTTGAGGAGCCGCACCGTCCCCGCCTCGTGGAACAAGCAGCCGCAGCGCCGGCAGCAGCCAGCGCCGCCCCCTCGGGGGCCCTAGGGGGGTGGGGCTCGGGGCGGGGCCGGCGTCAAGGACTCGCTCCAAGGACGCTGCACTCCGCTAGCCGGGCGGCTCTCGCGCTCCCCTCACCGTCTTCTGCTTTGTCGCTAGTGACGCGTTGTGAGGTGCTCGGTCTCACTCACCTTGTTGTGTTGTTCACAGAGGGTCGACTTTGCCGCTAGTGGCGCGTTGTGAGGTGCTCGGTCTCACACTCACCTTGTTGTGTTGTTCACAGAGGGTCGACTTTGTCGCTAGAGACGCGTTGTGAGGTGCTCGGTCTCACACTCACCTTGTTGTGTTGTTCACAGAGGGTCGACTTTGCCGCTAGTGGCGCGTTGTGAGGTGCACAGTCTCACTCACCTCGTTGTGTTGTTCACAGAGGGTCGACTTTGTCGCTAGTGGCGCGTTGTGAGGTGCACAGTCTCACTCACCTCGTTGTGTTGTTCACAGAGGGTCGACTTTGTCGCTAGTGACGCGTTGTGAGGTGCACAGTCTCACACTCACCTTGTTGTGTTGTTCACAGAGGGTCGACTTTGTCACTAGTGGCGCGTTGTGAGGTGCACAGTCTCACTCACCTTGTTGTGCTGTTCACAGAGGGTCGACTTTGTCGCTAGTGGCGCGTTGTGAGGTGCAGTCTCACTCACCTTGTTGTGCTGTTCACAGAGGGTCGACTTTGTCGCTAGTGGCGCGTTGTGAGGTGCTCAGTCTCACTCACCTTGTTGTGCTGTTCACAGAGGGTCGACTTTGTCACTAGTGGCGCGTTGTGAGGTGCTCAGTCTCACTCACCTCGTTGTGTTGTTCACAGAGGGTCGACTTTGCCGCTAGTGACGCGTTGTGAGGTGCTCGGTCTCACACTCACCTCGTTGTGTTGTTCACAGAGGGTCGACTTTGCCGCTAGTGACGTTCGTTGTGAGGTGCTCGTCTCACACTCACCTCGTTGTGTTGTTCACAGAGGGTCGACTTTGTCGCTAGTGGCTCGTTGCGAGGTGCTCGGTCTCACACTCACCTCGTTGTGTTGTGACAGAGGGTCGACTTTGCCGCTAGTGACGCGTTGTGAGGTGCTCGGTCTCACACTCACCTTGTTGTGTTGTTCACAGAGGGTCGACTTTGTCGCTAGTGACGCGTTGTGAGGTGCACGGTCTCACTCACCTTGTTGTGTTGTTGACAGAGGGTCGACTTTGCCGCTAGTGACTCGTTCGTTGTGAGGTGCACGGTCTCACTCACCTCGTTGTGTTGTTCACAGAGGGTCGACTTTGTCGCTAGTGACTCGTGCGTTGCGGGGTTGAGGCACTAACGAGTGAGTGGGTGGAGGAGGAAACGGGTTCTCTAGTTTGCTGTGTTGATGGTGTCGGCCAGTGACTCCACAACAACCATCAGATGTGTCATCTTCCCCTGGTCGGTTGCATTGGACATTCCACTTGATTGGCTGTGAGATGTAGAACAAGAGAAACAGTCGAAGCGGATTGTGACCTCGCCTCTCGGTGACTCCAGCTCTGTCGTTGAACCCAAAGTGTTCGCGATGTTCGCCTGCGATGAGACGCCATAAATGACGTCACGAGATTTTGGAAGATTTTTGACCCCCACTCCCCCCCCACTTTGTCACACGGCGTCACATAAAGTCCGCCCCCCCTAAACAAAGCATGCTTCAAATCGCTTTAAACGATTGTCATTGTGGTGCGTATTCAGTGTGGCGCTGCACTCTGATGTTGTAGGAGAAAACATTTATTAAAAAGTCTGTTTAGTTAAGTGGAACGTGTCGTCCGTATTTATTTGAAGTCGCGCATTTTGATGTGACGTCACATTCGTCANCCCCCCCTCGTCACACATCGTCACAAATGTCTGACCCCCCCCCCCTCGTCACACATTGTCACCCGAAATGAGTGACAAACGGTGACTCACCAGTGACTCACGGCCTACCCGTACCCGGCCGCACCAGGGTCGCAAACGGGTACCCGGCNACCCTTACCCGGTCGGGTACGGGTAGCTGGCTATCGGTAGGGTACGGGTATCGGGTAGGGTACGGGTATCGGGTAGGGTACGGGTATCGGGTAGAGTACGGGTATCGGGTAGGGTACGGGTATCNGGTAGGGTACGGGTAGAGTACGGGTATCGGGTAGGGTACGGGTATCAGGTAGGGTACGGGTAGGGTACGGGTATCGGGTAGGGTACGGGTATCAGGTAGGGTACGGGTATCGGGTAGGGTACGGGTATCAGGTAGGGTATCGGTAGGGTACGGGTATCGGGTACCCGGTTGCCACCTCTGCGTAGCGTGGGGTAGATGGGCGTTCAACAGCCCCAAGTGCAGCTCGTGTTGAGTTGAGTTGGTGAACAGCGTTGCTCCCACTGCGTCTGTGACCCAGTTGGACTCACTATGGGCGTCACGTGAAACGTGATCTAAACAAAAGCAACAATCCTCCAGGAACATTGTTCCTGCAGCACGGCGGCGAGAGAACGGCGCAGATGTTTTAAGAGACTCAACAAGTCACATTTATTGCTGATAGTTTCACATCAATCACTCAGTCTCAGTCAACACTCACCGTTATTGATCAATTTCAATGTTTTCCTGCGTGGCTAAGAAATTATATAAAATAAAATAATTATTTTTCAATAATTACCTTATTTCTATTATCTATATTATTTATTTAATACTTTTTTTTCCCGAAAGAGTTTCAAATAATCCTTTCTCAGAGCATGAGAATGACTTGTGTTGAGGTGACTGCGAGTACGCAGCTATATTCTCACACAGCTCAGCCATGATACAACTACTACTACTCAGATTTGTGTTCCATGATGAGTGAAGATTACGTTTAAAAATCACGACTTCCTTGCACGCACTTTAGTCGGTGACGCTAACCACACAAACATTATTTATGAACGATCAAAACTACTGTCTGATGTTGTGACTTNAAAAAAGTGTTTTACAAATATTCAGACAATTTAAAACAACACAATCCGTGGCTGGATGTTTTGTTCCTGTGTGAGCAGTTTTCTGCGTCAAATAAACGCGCCCAGTGACACGTACCCCACCACAATTGTTCTTGTGGAATTTCTTTAAAGTAATGAACATTTCAGTTGGTGGTTCGCACGTTTTAACGCCTCTGAATTTTCATCCGATTCAAGCCCCGAGCCGTTTCAATGTTTGCTTCTCTCATTGCCACTGCCGAGACGTGAATTGCCTCAAGTTTAAAATGTTTACATCACGATGCAGAAATTACGAAGCGCTTCTTCTTGGTAAAGTCGTAGAAGGGAAATAATAAAATATAAATTAAAACATTACAATAATTATTTCGGAAGTCCTGAAGGGAAAAAAAATAATAAAAATAAAACATTTTTATGTTTCGATGTAAACGTGACTGCAGGGATTCATCTTCTTGGTTCTTTCGGTAAAGTCACGTAGAAGGGAAGTAATAAAATAATACAAATAAAACAATAAAATTATTCCACGACGTTTGGCCACAACGCAAGCAGCCGTCCTCAGGTGAGAACAGGTCTGTCGAGGCGACAGCGTCTGAATGAAACAGCGCGCGCGCTTGGAGCATGTATATAAGCTGGGCGCCTTGACAAAGGAATTTGCATATCAAGAGGAATTTAGCATATTTATGGGAAATGCAGGAATGTGATTAGTACTGCACATGCATGCGCATTATGCAGGATTAACAGCATCACGAAGCGCTTTCTAAAGACTCTTACTATTTTACTGTTCAACGCCCGACAGAGGTCGGACTACACGTTGAAACAAACCTCGTCTTTGCAAAAATAAAAGTATAAAAGTTTACGTGGTTTGGTGATGGCCGTGTCAGGTGGTGGTGGTGGCGGGTTCTAATGCCACAATAAGTGTCTATTCACGCGATCTAACCAACACTCAACGTGTATCGTGGAGTCAACAACAACGATGACGACATGAGGGCTGTCCGACGCGTCTCTCGGTAGGGGTCAGGGTGACGTCGCGCCGTGTCCTCCGCACAAATCTGTTGTGCTGCCTTTCCCAGCGGCGACGTTCTCACTCTNCTCCTCTCTCTCCTCACTCTCTCTCCTCTCTCTCTCTCTCACTCTCTCTTCTCTCTCCTCACTCACTCTCTCTCACTCTCTCCTCACTCTCTCTCTCCTCACTCTCTCTTCTCTCTNTCACTCACTCACTCTCTCCCTCACTCTCTCTCACTCTCTCTCTCTCCTCACTATCTCTCCTCACTCTCTCCTCTCTCTCTCCTCACTCTCTCACTCACTCTCTCTCCTCACTCTCTCTTCTCGTCTCCTCACTCACTCACTCTCTCCCTCACTCTCTCTCTCTCCTCACTATCTCTCCTCACTCTCCTCACTCTCTCTCCTCACTCTCTCTTCTCGTCTCCTCACTCACTCACTCTCTCTCCTCACTCTCTCTTCTCGTCTCCTCACTCACTCACTCTCTCCCCTCTCTCTCTCTCCTCACTATCTCTCCTCACTCTCTCCTCTCTCTCTCCTCACTCTCTCACTCACTCTCTCTCCTCACTCTCTCACTCACTCTCTCTCTCTCTCAGCCACCGTAGGGTGCGGTCGCACGAAGCAGCTGCTCCTGCTCCTACACGTGGGCGAACGGAGGCCTGGGCTCAGGCGAAGGCCTGAGCCCAGCCTAGAGTGAGAGTTTCACACAGAATTTTCTAGCATCCTTTTCCATCCTTTCTTTTAAAACCTTTTAGCCCTCTACCCTACCCTACCCCTACCTTCCCCTTCTAGCCTTTTTTTTTCTTAGTTCACTGCTTTATCGCAGCCTGGGACTGCAGCCACCGTGTTCACCATGGAGCAGCACCTCGGGCTGGAAAGTCTTACGAAAAGAAATGGCCTCATCTGCTTCCCACCGCCAACAACAACCGCGGAGGCTGTCGCAGAGGTGGTGGCAGAGATCGTCGGCTACAACAACGTAGTGGCCGCACAGAGACAGGACCATGGCGTGGTGATATACGTGGCAAAGGAGGAAATGGTGGATGGCGTGGTGGCGACCGGCATTGTTGTGGACGACCTTTTTCTACAGTGCACTCCACTTGCAACACCGGCCATCAGGGTGCTTCTCTCCGGAGCCCCCCTTTCCTCCCAGGTACGACCCTGAAAAAAGACTTGGAACGTTTTGGGACAGTGGTGTCCAATGTAACAATGATAGCACTACGAACGAAGAACCCGAGGCTGGCGCACGTTAAATCTTTACAGCGCCAAGCGTACATAATACCGAAAGACGGTAAGTCCGAGATAGACATAACGATGAAGTATACCATCGAAGGGCACACCTATATGGTGTTCGCCTCGTCTGTGTCGTTGAGGTGCTTCGGATGCAGTGGAGTGGGGCATACCCGCAGGAACTGCCCGAGGGAAAAAAAGCAGCAGCAAAAGCAGCAACAACAGCAGCAACCGCAGCAGCAGCAGCAACAGCAGCAGCAGCAACAGGAGCAGCAGCAGCCGCAGCAGCGGCAGCCGACGCAGCAGCAGCAGCAGCAGCAGCGGCAGCCGACGCAGCAGCAGCAACAGCAGCGGCAGCCGACGCAGCAGCAGCAACAGCAGCGCAGCAGCAGCAACAGCAGCCGCAGCAGACGAGTGGCAGGACCGGCGGGAGCGGCAGTTCACCAGCCACGGCCCGCCGGGAGCGCAACCAGGCGGCGACGCGCAGGCGCCGGGGGACGACTCCGCCGGCTTCGTCGTGGTCGAGGGGAGCCGAAAGAAGCAAAGGGCCAAGAGGAAGGCGAAAAACGGGCACGCGGAGAGGGAGCGCGAAGGCGCCCCCCCGAAGCGCACGGCCGGCATCGATAGAGACGCGGCGGGGCCGCCCGTCGACGCTGAGATCGCGGCACGGGGGGAGGAGATGGGCCTTGGAGGAACCCCCCCCCAGAGACGGACACCCGTAGCGGCGACGGAGGTGCGCTGCAGCCGGCGACGACGGCGGCCGAGGGAGCGCCCGTCGAGCCGGACGACGAGAGTCGCCCCGGTCCGAGCGGCGCCCTGGACCCACGGTGGTGGGCAGGGGACGCTGACCCCGGGGGCGGCCACGCCGGGCGCGCGGACGCCGGGGCGGGCGGAGGCGGCGGCGGCGGCGGCGACGATGACGACTGCGGCGCCCCGGGAGGAGGCGGCGACGACGACGGCGTAGACGACGACGCCTACACCGTGCGTGAGGGCGACGGGGGCAGCGTCTGCGGGAGCGAGTGGAGCTGCAGCCCGGTAGAACCGGACAGAAAGATGCCCGCGCAGACCATCCTTGCCTTCTTTAGGGAAAATTATGGCAAGAGGGTGGTGCCCCATAAGGTCTTCCCGGACGCGGACGCGTTCCTCTCCACGGCGCAGGAGATCTGCCGGCGGCCGGCAGAGTACGGCTGCACCCCGAGGGAACGATACCGCATCAAGGGTATGATGACGAGGCTGCCTCAAAAGTGGCCTTGAGGGTGCCGGCGTGCGTGGACCTCCCTGAAAGCCGCGATGGGCCAGGATTGATTGTTGCAACCATAAACTGCAACGGACTGCGCAGCGAGGACCGGTGGCGCCGCCTGTGCAGGCTCCTCGACGACCAAGCGGTCGACGTAGCCTTGATTCAGGAAACCCACCTGGACGCCGCGCTACACCGAGCCGCCAGCAGATGCTGCACGGGCGTTCCTTTTTTTTTAGCAACGGCGTGGACGGGGCGGCGGGGGTCGCGGTGGTGTGCTCCCGGACTTTCGCCCCAGACGCCCTGACGTATCGGGAGATAGTGGCTGGCCACCTCGTCGTGGCGGACATGGTGCTCGCCGGCACCAAGACCCACGTGATTAACGTGTACGCGCCCAGCAGGTCGAATCCAGTCCTGCCCGGCTTGCGGGGTGAGCACGCCCTGGCCGGGCGTTTTGCCGAACGCGGCATCGGAAGGGTCGGTGATCTGCTGGCGCCCGGACGGGACGCGTGGCGGACGGCCCTCGAAATTTCCGGAGCGGCCGACGCTGCACGGTCCTGGCGGGTGCGAAGATACTGAGGGAGGCCCTGCGGGCGATGCGGGCGCTGGACGTTCGGCTGGCGGAGGTCGGGGAGGAGGACCCCCCCCGTTCCCTCCGCTGGCCTTTTCAGTCCGCGCCCCGACGGCCACGTGGAGGACGGGACGCTGCTGCACGTGGCGGGGTGCACCGAGGTGCCGCTTGACGGCGCGGACAAAACGCGACTGTACGACGCCTGCCTGAAGGCGGCGCTGAGCGCGGAGCTGGCGGGCCAGCCGGACACGGGGTGGAGGGAACACTTTGGGGCGCTGGACACCGCGGGGCCCCAGTGGGTGAACTTGTACCGCCCTCCCACCACCAAGCGTTGCGGTGACCTGCAGTGGCGGCTGGTGCACCGCACGCTGCCAGTGGCCGTGTGGGTCAGCCGCGCCGTGCCGGGGACCCCGGACACGTGCGTGTTCTGCGGGGTGAGGGAGGACGTGGTCCACGCTTACCTCCAGTGCGCGAGGCTGGCGCCGCTCTGGACCTTCGTGATGGCGGTGTTCCGGGGCTGGACGTTCCGGCCCGAGAGAGCGCGTACATATACGGGGTGACCGGTGTGGCGAGCCCCGCTAGAGACGTGGCAAACTTTGTGTGTGCGCAGGCGAAGCTCGCGACGTACACCACGAGGAAACGCGCGCTGGAGGGAAGGTTGGCGGCGCGGGGGCGCTGCAGGTGGCGCAGGCCCTGATAGAGGCGCGTGCGGCTGGAACTCGCCCACTACAGACTGTCGGCGGCCGAGGGGGAGTTCCTCCCGCGGTGGGGTAGGGCGCGGGACGCCCTGTGCACGGTCGAGGACGGCGCGGTCCGGTTTGTGTTTGACCCCCTCCCCCCCTGAGCGGATGCCCCCCCCCCCTCAGGGGTGACCGGTGCGAATAGAGCCTGGACACTGAAGCGGGCGCGACGTTTTGGTGGTTGTGCGTTTGGTTTTTCTATTTGGTTTATATTGCGCACATGGGCGCCACTGCATTTGGCAGATGGTGCCGGAATAAAGGCATTCAAAAATCAAATCTCTCACTCACTCCCTCACTCTCTCTCACTCTGTCTCCTCACACTCTCTCCTCACTCTCCTCACTCTCTCTCCTCTCTCTCCTCTCTCTCCTCACTCTCTCACTCTCTCTCCTCTCTCTCCTCACTCTCTCTCCTCACTCTCTCTCCTCACTCTCTCTCCTCTCTCTCCTCACTCTCTCTCCTCACTCTCTCTCCTCTCTCTCTCTCCTCACTCACTCCCCTCACTCTCTCTCACTCTCTCTCCTCACTCCTCTCTCACTCTCTCTCCTCACTCTCTCTCCTCTCTCTCCTCACTCTCTCTCCTCTCCTCCTCACTCTCTCTCCTCTCTCTCTCCTCACTCTCTCTCCTCTCTCTCCTCACTCTCTCTCCTCTCTCTCTCTCCTCACTCTCTCTCCTCTCTCCCCTCTCTCTCCTCACTCTCTCTCCTCACTCTCTCTCTCCTCTCTCTCCTCACTCTCTCTCTCCTCTCTCTCCTCACTATCTCTCTCACTCTCTCTCCTCACTCTCTCTCCTCACTCTCTCTCCTCACTCTCTCTCCTCACTCTCTCTCTCCTCACTCTCTCTCCTCACACTCTCTCCTCACTCTCTCTCCTCTCTCCCTCACTCTCTCTCCTCACTCACTCCCCTCACTCTCCTCACTCTCTCTCCTCACTCTCTCTCCTCACTCTCTCTCCTCACTCTCTCTCTCCTCACTCTCTCTCCTCACACTCTCTCCTCACTCTCTCTCCTCTCTCCCCTCACTCTCTCTCCTCACTCACTCCCCTCACTCTCTCTCTCCTCACACTCTCTCCTCACTCTCTCTCTCCTCTCTCTCCTCACTCTCTCCCTCACTCTCTCCTCACTCTCTCTCCTCACTCTCTCTCCTCACTCTCTCCTCACTCTCGTCCTCTCCTCTCTCCTCACTCTCTCTCTCCTCTCTCTCCTCACTCTCTCTCCTCACTCTCTCTCCTCACTCTCTCACTCTCTCACTCTCTCTCCTCACTCTCTCTCCTCACTCTCTCCTCACTCTCTCTCCTCACTCTCTCTCCTCACTCACTCTCTCTCACTCTCTCTCCTCACTCTCTCTCCTCTCTCTCTCCCCTCACTCTCTCCCTCACTCTCTCTCCTCACTCTCTCCACTCTCTCCTCTCTCTCCCCTCACTCTCTCCCTCACTCTCTCTCCTCACTCTCTCCCTCACTCTCTCACTCACTCTCTCTCACTCTCCTCCTCTCTCACTCTCTCCTCACTCTCTCTCTCCTCTCTCTCCTCACTCTCTCCTCTCTCTCCTCACTCTCTCTCCTCTCTCCCCTCACTCTCTCTCCTCACTCTCTCTCCTCTCTCCCCTCACTCTCTCTCCTCACTCTCTCTCCTCTCTCCCCTCACTCTCTCTCCTCACTCTCTCTCCTCACTCTCTCTCCTCACTCTCTCCCTCACTCCTCTCCTCACTCTCTCCCTCACTCTCTCTCCTCACTCTCTCTCCTCTCTCCTCTCTCCTCACTCTCTCCTCACTCTCTCCTCACTCTCTCTCCTCACTCTCTCTCCTCACTCTCTCCTCACTCTCTCCTCACTCTCTCCTCACTCTCTCCTCACTCCTCACTCTCTCACTCTCTCTCCTCACTCTCTCCTCACTCTCTCCTCACTCTCTCCTCCTCTCTCCTCACTCTCTCTCCTCACTCTCTCCCTCACTCTCTCTCCTACTCTCTCTCCTCACTCTCTCTCCTCACTCTCTCTCTCCTCACTCTCTCTCTCACTCTCTCTCACTCTCTCTCCTCACTCTCTCTCCTCACTCTCTCTCCTCACTCTCTCTCCTCACTCTCTCTCCTCACTCTCTCTCCTCACTCTCTCCTCACTCTCTCCTCTCTCTCTCCTCACTCTCTCCTCACTCTCTCCTCACTCTCTCCTCACTCTCTCTCCTCTCTCTCTCCTCCTCTCTCCTCTCTCTCTCTCCTCACTCTCTCCTCTCTCTCCTCACTATCTCTCACTCACTCTCCTCTCTCTCTCTCTTCACTCTCTTCTCTCTACGACGTCTGCACTGTCGCTGCCCGTCGAAGCTCGACGTCTGCGGCTCCTCTCCTAGATGGGCGTCCCCGGCTCGAGCGCTCGCAGGAAGCCCTCCTGTGTGGCAGCACGAGGGAGGAGAAACAGAACGGAGCCCCATCATCATCATCACCACCATCATCACCACCACCATCATCATCACCACCATCATCACACAGCTGCTGCTCAGCCCCGACACTGGGTAGTGAGACACTGGGTAGTGAGACACTGGGTAGTGAGACACTGGGTAGTGAGACACTGGGTGGTGAGACACTGGGTGGTGAGACACTGGGTGTGAGACACTGGGTAGTGAGACACTGGGTGGTGAGACACTGGGTAGTGAGACACTGGGTAGAGAGACACTGGTAGTGAGACACTGGGTAGAGAGACACTGGGTGGTGAGACACTGGGTATAGAGACACTGGTAGTGAGACACTGGGTGGTGAGACACTGGGTAGTGAGACAATGGGTGGTGAGACACTGGGTGGTGAGACACTGGGTAGTGAGACACTGGTAGTGAGACACTGGGTGGTGAGACACTGGTGGTGAGACACTGGGTAATGAGACACTGGGTAGAGAGACACTGGGTAGTGAGACAATGGTGGTGAGACACTGGGTGGTGAGACACTGGGTAGTGAGACACTGGGTAGTGAGACACTGGGTGGTGAGACACTGGTGGTGAGACACTGGGTAATGAGACACTGGTAGAGAGACACTGGTAGTGAGACAATGGGTGTGAGACACTGGTGGTGAGACACTGGGTAGTGAGACACTGGTAGTGAGACACTGGTGGTGAGACACTGGTGGTGAGACACTGGGTAGTGAGACACTGGGTAGTGAGACACTGGGTAGTGAGACACTGGTAGTGAGACACTGGTAGTGAGACACTGGTAGTGAGACACTGGGTAGTGAGACCTGGGTAGTGAGACACTGGGTGGTGAGACACTGGGTGGTGAGACACTGGGTGGTGAGACACTGGGTAGTGAGACACTGGTGGTGAGACACTGGGTGGTGAGACACTGGTAGTGAGACACTGGGTAGAGAGACACTGGGTAGTGAGACACTGGGTAGAGAGACACTGGTGGTGAGACACTGGGTATAGAGACACTGGGTAGTGAGACACTGGTGGTGAGACACTGGTAGTGAGACAATGGGTGGTGAGACACTGGTGGTGAGACACTGGGTAGTGAGACACTGGGTAGTGAGACACTGGGTGGTGAGACACTGGGTGGTGAGACACTGGTAATGAGACACTGGGTAGAGAGACACTGGGTAGTGAGACAATGGGTGGTGAGACACTGGTGGTGAGACACTGGGTAGTGAGACACTGGGTAGTGAGACACTGGGTGGTGAGACACTGGTGGTGAGACACTGGGTAATGAGACACTGGGTAGAGAGACACTGGGTAGTGAGACAATGGTGGTGAGACACTGGTGGTGAGACACTGGTAGTGAGACACTGGTAGTGAGACACTGGTGGTGAGACACTGGTGGTGAGACACTGGGTAATGAGACACTGGTAGAGAGACACTGGTAGTGAGACAATGGTGGTGAGACACTGGTGGTGAGACACTGGGTAGTGAGACACTGGGTAGTGAGACACTGGGTGGTGAGACGCTGGGTGGTGAGACACTGGTAATGAGACACTGGGTAGAGAGACACTGGTAGTGAGACAATGGTGGTGAGACACTGGTGGTGAGACACTGGTAGTGAGACACTGGTAGTGAGACACTGGTGGTGAGACACTGGTGGTGAGACACTGGGTAATGAGACACTGGTAGAGAGACACTGGGTAGTGAGACAATGGGTGGTGAGACACTGGTGGTGAGACACTGGGTAGTGAGACACTGGTAGTGAGACACTGGGTGGTGAGACACTGGTGGTGAGACACTGGTAATGAGACACTGGTAGAGAGACACTGGTAGTGAGACAATGGTGGTGAGACACTGGTGGTGAGACACTGGTAGTGAGACACTGGTAGTGAGACACTNGGTGGTGAGACACTGGTGGTGAGACACTGGTAATGAGACACTGGGTAGAGAGACACTGGTAGTGAGACAATGGGGTGGTGAGACACTGGTGGTGAGACACTGGTAGTGAGACACTGGTAGTGAGACACTGGGTGGTGAGACACTGGGTGGTGAGACACTGGTAATGAGACACTGGTAGAGAGACACTGGGTAGTGAGACAATGGTGGTGAGACACTGGTGGTGAGACACTGGTAGTGAGACACTGGTAGTGAGACACTGGTGGTGAGACACTNGGTGGTGAGACACTGGTAATGAGACACTGGTAGAGAGACACTGGTAGTGAGACAATGGGTGGTGAGACACTGGGTGGTGAGACACTGGTAGTGAGACACTGGTAGTGAGACACTGGTGGTGAGACGCTGGGTGGTGAGACACTGGTATGAGACACTGGGTAGAGAGACACTGGTAGTGAGACAATGGGTGGTGAGACACTGGGTGGTGAGACACTGGGTAGTGAGACACTGGTAGTGAGACACTGGGTGGTGAGACACTGGGTGGTGAGACACTGGTAATGAGACACTGGTAGAGAGACACTGGGTAGTGAGACAATGGGTGGTGAGACACTGGGTGGTGAGACACTGGTAGTGAGACACTGGGTAGTGAGACACTGGTGGTGAGACACTGGTGGTGAGACACTGGGTAATGAGACACTGGTAGAGAGACACTGGGTAGTGAGACAATGGTGGTGAGACACTGGGTGGTGAGACACTGGTAGTGAGACACTGGTAGTGAGACACTGGGTGGTGAGACACTGGTGGTGAGACACTGGTAATGAGACACTGGTAGAGAGACACTGGGTAGTGAGACAATGGGTGGTGAGACACTGGTGGTGAGACACTGGTAGTGAGACACTGGTAGTGAGACACTGGTGGTGAGACACTGGTGGTGAGACACTGGTAATGAGACACTGGTAGAGAGACACTGGTAGTGAGACAATGGTGGTGAGACACTGGTGGTGAGACACTGGTAGTGAGACACTGGTAGTGAGACACTGGTGGTGAGACACTGGTGGTGAGACACTGGGTAATGAGACACTGGTAGAGAGACACTGGTAGTGAGACAATGGTGGTGAGACACTGGGTGGTGAGACACTGGGTAGTGAGACACTGGTGGTGAGACACTGGTGGTGAGACACTGGTGGCGAGACACTGGGTGGCGAGACACTGGTAGCGAGACACTGGTAGTGAGACACTGGTAGAGAGACACTGGTGGTGAGACACTGCTAGTGAGACACTGGTAGAGACACTGCTAGTGAGACACTGGTGGTGAGACACTGGTGGCGAGACACTGGGTGGCGAGACACTGGTAGCGAGACACTGGTGGCGAGACACTGGTAGTGAGACACTGGTGGTGAGACACTGGTAGTGAGACACTGGTAGTGAGACACTGGTAGTGAGACACTGGTGGTGAGACACTGGGTGGTGAGACACTGGTGGTGAGACACTNGGTGGTGAGACACTGGTAGTGAGACACTGGTAATGATACACTGGTAGTGAGACACTGGTAGCGAGACACTGGGTGGCGAGACACTGGTAGTGAGACACTGGTGGTGAGACACTNGGTAGTGAGACACTGGTGGTGAGACACTGGTGGTGAGACACTGGTAGTGAGACACTGGTGGTGAGACACTGGTGGCGAGACACTGGGTGGCGAGACACTGGTAGTGAGACACTGGGTAATGATACACTGGTAGTGAGACACTGGTAGTGAGACACTGGGTGGCGAGACACTGGTGGCGAGACACTGAGTAGTGAGACACTGGGTGGCGAGACACTGGGTAATGATACACTGGGTAGTGAGACACTGGGTAGTGAGACACTGGGTGGCGAGACACTGGGTAATGATACACTGGGTAGTGAGACACTGGGTAGTGAGACACTGGGTAGCGAGACACTGGTGGCGAGACACTGGGTAGTGAGACACTGGGTAGTGAGACACTGGTGGCGAGACACTGGGTAGTGAGACACTGGTAGTGAGACACTGGGTAGCGAGACACTGGTAATGATACACTGGGTAGTGAGACACTGGTAGTGAGACACTGGGTGGCGAGACACTGGTAATGATACACTGGGTAGTGAGACACTNGGTAGTGAGACACTGGTAGCGAGACACTGGGTGGCGAGACACTGGGTAGTGAGACACTGGGTAGCGAGACACTGGGTGGCGAGACACTGGGTAGTGAGACACTGGTAGCGAGACACTGGTGGCGAGACACTGGTAGTGAGACACTGGTAGCGAGACACTGGTGGCGAGACACTGGTAGTGAGACACTGGGTAGCGAGACACTGGGTGGCGAGACACTGGGTAGTGGTGGTGGTGTAGTGGTAGTGGTGTTGGTGGTGGCGGTGGTGTTAGTGGTGGTAGTGGTGTTAGTGGTGGTAGTGGTGTTAGTGGTGGTAGTGGTGTTAGTGGTGGTAGTGGTGTTGGTGGTGGCGGTGGTGTTGGTAGTGTGGTGGTGTTGGTAGTGGTGGTAGTGGTGTTGGTGGTGGCGGTGGTGTTAGTGGTGGTAGTGGTGTGGTGGTGGTAGTGTGTAGTGGTGGTAGTGGTGTTGGTGGTGGCGGTGGTGTTGGTAGTGGTGGTAGTGGTGTTAGTGGTGGTAGTGGTGTTAGTGGTGTAGTGGTGTTGGTGGTGGCGGTGGTGTTGGTAGTGGTGGTGGTGTTGGTAGTGGTGGTAGTGGTGTTGGTGGTGGCGGTGGTGTTGGTAGTGTGGTAGTGGTGTTGGTGGTGGTAGTGGTGTAGTGGTGGTAGTGGTGTTAGTGGTGGTAGTGGTGGTGGTGGTAGTGGTGTTGGTGGTGGCGGTGGTGTTGGTAGTGGTGGTAGTGGTGTTAGTGGTGGTAGTGGTGTTAGTGGTGGTAGTGGTGGTGTGGTNGTAGTGTGTTAGTGGTGGTAGTNGTGTTAGTGTNNTAGTGGTGTTAGTGGTGGTAGTGGTGTTGGTGGTGGCGGTGGTGTTGGTAGTGTGGTAGTGGTGTTAGTGGTGGTAGTGGTGTTAGTGGTGGTAGTGGTGGTAGTGGTGTTGGTGGTGGTGGTGTTGTGACGGTGTTGGTGTTGTTGGTGGTG
>WFAB01001764.1:35000-92500 GCA_018977245.1 Lethenteron camtschaticum
ACANGTTNCACACACAGTACACACACACANCATNCACACACACANTGGNACACACACACCACAACACACACACNCACATACACACACACCACACACACACCANCACACACGTACACGACACACACACANGACACACACACACACACACACACANTACACACACACACATAGACACACACACACAGTGACACACACGGTACACACACACATACGTGCTACACACACACACACGTGTNCACACACACACGACACACACACGTATACACACACTGTACACACACACACACACACACACNTGTACACCACACGTACACACACACACACACTCNAACCCGGCTCNTACGCAACTTNGCCAGGGGTTGTAACCGCTGACGTCATCACCCACCCCCCACCGCGCTCTNGAGCGTGACGTCCCTCCGCCTCGGCTGCCGCGTAGCTGCCCTTATTTCAAAGCCACGCCAGTGACCGGCTCAACATAATTTATTCGTTAAATCCGTCACGTTTTGGACGCTCAAATTAACTAATTTATCACTCTAATTATCAGTTGTGGAGCTCCACCCGGAAGTGACGTCAGTCACCTACTACCGCGTGACGTCACGAGGTAACAGGAAGCTTCACTCCGCGCGTCAGTGAATCCGAGTAGTTTCTCACGTTGTTGTGTTGTGGGTTGTTGTTGTGGTTGTTGTTGTTTACCAAGCTAGGCCTCGCTCTCTCTCGTAGGGACGTCACTAGAGCAGCAGCAGCAGCAGCTTGTGAATCCCTCACTTGGAGCTTGACTACGGGGGCAACACGAGTCTCCGCCCTCGCCTGGTCGCGTTTGCTTCAATTCTCTCGCTAAAGTTAATTTGTCTGGGCTCGCTACTGTCACTTTGGCTTTATTGAGATATTGAATTTTTTTCTTCTTTTACAGCCAACCGCCTGAGCTCGATACCTTGTGTTTGGGTGTGCACGACACAGTGGGTTTGAACGCGCGTTTCAGTGTTGTGCATAATTGATGCAGCAATTCGTATTTGGTTCTCTCGGTAAAGTCACGTGGATAGATTAAATAAAAATAACGGTTAATAAAATAATCAAAATAACAAAATCGTAAATATATAAAAACCACGACTTTCGTCGCAACACAAGCGTTTTATTTAATGTAGTTTTATCTATCACTGTTATTTCCTATCTACGCAACTTTACCGAAGGAACCAAGAATANGTGTGGAAATGTGATCGGTCAAAGCCGCTGCACGCGTGCTCAGTGACTCTAAGAGGGGAAACCCGGGGACCACAGAGAGAGACACGCANACTCCAAATCTACAGAGNANCNTCAGGGAGACCCAGAGACACCAGGTGAGGTAGTCAACATCTCATAGCCCCGTGATGANAGANAGAGACACAGCTCCTGTCTCCAGGCGAGGTAGTCAACATCTCATAGCCACCGTGATGANGAGACAGAGAAACAGACCTCCTGTCTACCAGGCGAGGTAGTCAACATCTCATAGCCACCGTGATGATGAGAGAGAGAGACACAGACCTCCTGTACCAGGCGAGGTAGTCAACATCTACCAGGCGAGGTAGTTAACATCTCATAGCCACCGTGATGAGAGAGAGAGAAACAGACCTCCTGTCTACCAGGCGAGGTAGTCAACATCTCATAGCCACCGTGATGATGAGTGAGAGAGACACAGACCTGTCTACCAGGCGAGGTAGTCAACATCTCATAGCCACCGTGATGATGAGAGAGACACAGACCTGCGTACCAGGCGAGGTAGTCAACATCTCATAGCCACCGTGATGATGAGAGAGAGAGACACAGACCTGTCTACCAGGCGAGGTAGTCAACATCTCATAGCCACCGTGATGATGATNAGAGAGAGAGACACAGACCTCCTGCACACCAGGCGAGGTAGTCAACATCTCATAGCCACCGTGATGATGANAGAGAGAGAGACACAGACCTCCTGCTACCAGGCGAGTAGTCAACATCTCATAGCCACCGTGATGATGATGAGAGAGAGAGAGACACAGACCTCCTGTCTACCAGGCGAGGTAGTCAACATCTCATAGCCACCGTGATGATAAGAGAGAGACACAGACCTCCTGTCTACCAGGTGAGGTAGTTAACATCTCATAGCCACCGTGATGATGANGAGAGAGAGACACAGACCTCCTGCGTACCAGGCGAGGTAGTCAACATCTCATAGCCACCGTGATGATGATGAGAGAGAGACACAGACCTGTCTACCAGGCGAGGTAGTCAACATCTCATAGCCACCGTGATTATNAAGAGAGACACAGACCTGCGTACCAGGCGAGGTAGTCAACATCTCATAGCCACCGTGATGATGATNAGAGAGAGAGACACAGACCTCCTGTCTACCAGGCGAGGTAGTCAACATCTCATAGCCACCGTGATGATNANANAGAGAGAGACACAGACCTGTCTACCAGGTGAGGTAGTTAACATCTCATAGCCACCGTGATGATGAGTGAGAGAGAAACAGACCTCCTGTCTACCAGGCGAGGTGTCAACATCTCATAGCCACCGTGATGAGTGAGAGAGAGAGAGACACAGACCTCCTGTCTACCAGGCGAGGTAGTCAACATCTCATAGCCACCGTGATGATGATGATGATGATGAGAGAGAGAGAGACACAGACTGCATACCAGGCGAGGTGTCAACATCTCATAGCCACCGTGATGATGATAAGAGAGAGACACAGACCTCCTGTCTACCAGGCGAGGTAGTCAACATCTCATAGCCACCGTGATGATNATGAGAGAGAGACACAGACCTCCTGTCTACCAGGCGAGGTAGTCAACATCTCATAGCCACCGTGATTATTGAGAGAGAGAGACACAGACCTCCTGTCTACCAGGCGAGGTGGTCAACATCTCATAGCCACCGTGATGATGANGAGANGAGAGATACACAGACCTCCTGCGTACCAGGCGAGGTAGTCAACATCTCATAGCCACCATGATGATGAGAGAGAGAGACACAGACCTCCTGCGTACCAGGCGAGGTAGTCAACATCTCATAGCCACCGTGATGATGAGAGAGAGACACAGACCTGTCTACCAGGCGAGGTAGTTAACATCTCATAGCCACCGTGATGATGAGAGAGACACAGACCTCCTGCGTACCAGGCGAGGTAGTCAACATCTCATAGCCACCGTGANGATGAGAGAGAGACACAGACCTCCTGTCTACCAGGTGAGGTAGTAACATCTCATAGCCACCGTGATGATGATGAGAGAGAGACACAGACCTCCTGTCTACCAGGCGAGGTAGTCAACATCTCAGCCACCGTGATGATGATGATGAGAGAGAGACACAGACCTCCTGCTACCAGGCGAGGTGTCAACATCTCATAGCCACCGTGTGATGATGAGAGAGAGACACAGATCTCCTGTCTACCAGGTGAGGTAGTTAACATCTCACCACGGAGATACGAGGGCTTTAGACACATTGATGACCATTTGCCCTCTCGTCGTGTGCAATAAATCCCGTGTGATAAACTTGGGAAACGTTTCACTGCATCATGAATATGTGAATGAGTCTAGACGTGTAAGTCACGTGTGACTGTGTTTTTGCATTCCTCTGTGTCTTGATACTGACGTGTAGATGGAGTGGATATTTGTTTCTGTCTGCAGCTGTCGCTTGGTCTGATGGAGCAAAGACGCTCAGCGCAGGTCGATACGACAAGTCAACAATGCGACCAGCGTGGATACAGCACGGAGCGGACTGTAAATTTGACACATCACCAGAGAACACAACAGAGAGAAACCATTCAAGTGCAGTGTGTGTGGGATGGCGTTTGCATGGCCATCAGTCCTTACAAGACACCAGAGAACACACACGGGAGAGAAACCCTTCAAGTGCACTGTGTGTGATGAGGCATTTGCATGGCGATCTGCTCTTAAAAACACAAAGAACACATACAGGAGAGAAACCCTTCAAGTGTACTCTGTGCGGGAAGGCGTTTTCTGTTTTGGATCATCTCATAATACACCAGAGAACACACANGGGAGATAAACCCTTCAAGTGCAGTGTGTGTGGGAAGGCATTTTCACAGTCATCTGTTCTTAACAGACACCAGAGAATACACATGGGAGAGAAACCCTTCAAGTGCAGTGTGTGGGAAGGCATTTACACAGTCATCTACTCTTGTAACACACCAGAGAATACACACGGGAGAGAAACCCTACAAGTGCATTCTGTGCGGGAAGACGTTTTCAAATTCTTCCAATCTTCAAGCACACCAGAGAACACAGAAGCATCAGAAGATCCACAAGGACGAGTCTGAAATCAGCTTGTGAAAGTCAAAGTGCTGCAATGAGCCCATCGCTCGTGAAACAAGAACTGGAAGACAATCCCAGCTTGGACACTTTTAAAGGTATCGAGGTGAACTATGAAGAGGTGAAGGTGAAATGTGAAGAAGTGGAAGTAATATTTGAAGACGAAGATTCAAGTCCAGAATCGGAGCTTCACATTGACGATGGCAACGCGAAGCAGGAGGAGAATTCTTACTGTGAGGCGTGGGTGGACTTCCTAGTAGGCCTCGGCAAGTTCACGTAATTTACCCTTTTTACCGCGTAGAAGGCTAAAGTGTAGGGTAAAGGTAGCTCGGAAGATTTACCCGGTAGGGTAAAGGTAGCGTGAGGTATTTCCCGGTAAATACGGTGCCTTGTTTAACCGCTAAAAGCTCCGTGGCGCAGTCTGTGGCCTCCATTTAACAAGTAATATTTTTTAAAAACTTTTTTAAAACACGCTTTAATGAAATGTGCGGTACTAGTAATGGCAGAACTCCAGGAAGTGGCCCCGAAGCTTGCCACAACGTAAGGGACCGTGGCCAATTACAGCCAACGTCAGTTGATTGTGAATGAATTAGACACAAGCCGAAACATAACAAAATATAATGTTTTAAAATGTTTTAAATTTTTTATGATAGAATATAGTATTGTCATCAGTGTGACATAAGTATACCAAGTTTGCAGTCGATACCACGTTGGCAAGTGGGTTATAATTATTTTATCTTTAGACGTGACTTTACCGAAAGAACCAAAGAATAATTCCTGCCGTCACGAAAGCTCCAAAATTAAGAGTTACAAGATTTGAGGACATAACAACAACGACAACAACAGACCGAGTGAGTTCAAAGAAAGGGTGTAAAATTGGAATAATTGAGAGTATTCTATATGAATAACGCGCTCTATCTAGCATTTACCGTTATAAACCTTTTTAATGTGTAGTAGTACCCCAGTGATCACAACACAAAGTCAAGTGGAGACCGGTAGATGTGTAAGCCAGAGACGATGTCGCTCTAAGCTATGCACCTTTAATCTTCTTGGTTCTTTCGGTAAAGTCACGTAGAAGGGAAGTAATAAAATAATAAAAATAAAACATAAAATATAATTCTCACGACGTTTCGGCTACAACGCAAGCAGCCGTCTTCAGGTGAAGAATGAGACACTGCCAAGCTAGGAGCTTATATCAACAACAAGGCAACTCCTATGACTAATTGGGAATGGGACGCAAGCGTAGGATTGATCGCCCTGTCGCTGGCCGCCTTTGGGAGGGTGTATCGTGTGAAAGGCCGAAACACCCTAGGACCAAAGGTTCACTGCTGACGATGCGCTCCCCAAATGTCACCAGGCTCACTGTTCATGAACTCTTGGAAGTGCTTGCACAAAGGATAATAACATCTCATCCTGTGTTCTTTGGAATCTGAATAAGCTGGGTTGGAGGTGGAAGCAGAAGAGCGCCTTAAAAGAATGTGCATATCAAGATGAATTTAGCATATTCATGGGAAATGCGTAGGAGGTGGGCGGGGGGTTTCAAAGTCATATTATGCCCGTGCATTATGCAGGATCAGCAGCACCAAAGGGAGGGGGCAGGGGTAGCATTCACAAAGGGAGGGAATGTTAATAGTATGTAGAAGCAATGAAACATGTGAATGGGAGAGCGGTGGCAGGAGACCCGCAGCGAGCAAATAATGCATTCCCTGTGGAGAGCACGTGTAGTAGTATCCCAGAGTGGCCAGTCTTTGTGGACCTGTGTGTTGGGTAGATCTCTGACAGCGCTAGAGCCAATAAGCCCCCAAGCATTCACGATGTTCTCATAATAATTGCATTTATATGCTGCTTGCTTAATCGCCTCGGCAACTCTGAGTTTTGTATCGAACCTCGTCTCAAACACTCTAAGAGCACCCCAAGTGGCAGCTGCCCCTGTGTGGCACAAGGTGGTGGCCCTGCACCGGCCTGCGTGTTGTCAAGAGCCTGTCGGTGGGGGGCGATGGTTGATGTGGCATCTGAGTTGTGTAATTTGTCGGTGATGTTTAGAATTTGCTACGTTTGACTCGGACGCCAACATGCAATGTCCGACTCGTTTTGAACGACGCACTCGTGTGTTATACATCCACTGTGGAGCGGACGCTGCATATTGTTTAAAATAGCTTCTTAATGAGATGTTATCTGATGCGGTATATTTCACTGCAGTAACTACATTTTATTTAAATGCCTGTCAATAATTTAGAATGAACACTTTTCTGATGTTGTGTGTACATGCAACATTTGATCTATAAGGGTAAAACATCGAATAAGCGATGTTAGGACAAAGTGTGTGTTTTTGTAAGTAACCTGGACAGATAACTCGGGTGAGACCCGTTGATTTGTGGTACAGGTCAAAGGGTATTTTTAAATTCTTTATATTAAGTTCGCTTGCTTACTTGCTTGCGTGCTTGCTTGCTTACGACCGTGCAAATCTTTCGGTCGTTTTTTAACTCACTTCCCGTGATCCAATCGAGCTGACATTTTGCACACAGACTCGTTGTGCGAGACAATTAATGTTCGTGAAATTTACACTTTTTTAGGGAAAACAAATTAAATATTTAATTACCAATTGCTTAATACTGGCAGACAATCATCTGACCCATAGGTGGCAGCCATCTCAAGCCAGAGGACGAGAGGACTCTAGCCGCCACGCATATAAAGGATTTATAGTGAAAAACGTTGTTGTTACGGGTTATACTTATTGTGTTTCGGGAAGTATCTGTCTCTGGAGAACTCATTGTCTTTGAAATAGCGAGCACACTCGGATCATCCGTCAGTTACAAGGCGTACCGCTGAAAAGTTACACGTAGAGGAGATGCATTCTCTACAACACGAATTATAACTTTGTATTACGTGTTGACACATTTTGTCAGAGTAGGACGAGAACTGCTCCTTGTTGATTCACGTCTGGAGGTTAGTAGCTCTCAGTTGAAGCAAGTCCGGCTGCTGTTGAGACGCTGCGCACCAGTAAGGGTCACCAGGTGGCTTACACTGAATCAGCGGTGCGCTCCCAGAAGGCCGTGATTACATTTTAAATAATTCCTTTGTTTCGTGGAGAGGACGATAAATGAAATATGTAAAGTCTTAATTCTTTCATAGCAAAGGAGGTAATTTTAAGAGCACATTTGAAATGAAATTTTTTTACAATCTTGTATTCAGTTACAAGGCAGAGCACATTTAGTAGATACATTCTACACAACGCTAATTAGGATTTTGTATGACGTCTTATGTTGGTGAACTAGGACAAGAATGGTCCTTGCTGATTCACGTCTGGAGGTTAGTAGCTATCAGTTGAAGCTGCTGTGAGACGCTGCGCACCAATAAGGCCCCAGGTGGCTTGCACTGAATCAGCGATGCACTCCCAGAAGGCCGTGATGGTTACAGTTTGTGTTGTTTAAACTGCGGCATTGTTTAAACTGNGGCATTGTTTAAACTGCGGCATTGTTTAAACTGCGGCATTGTTTAAACTGGGCATTGTTTAAACTGTGGCATTGTTTAAACTGCGGCATTGTTTAAACTGGCATTGTTTAAACTGGGCATTGTTTAAACTGCGGCATTGTTTAAACTGGGCATTGTTTAAACTGGGCATTGTGTAAACTGCGGCATTGTTTCGACTGCGGCATTGTTTAAACTGCGGCATTGTTTCGACTGNGNCATTGTTTAAACTGGGCATTGTTTAAACTGCCTTTGTTTCGACTGTGCCATTGTTTCGACTGTGCATTGTTTCGACTGCGGCATTGTTTAAACTGTGCCATTGNTTTGACTGTGGCATTGTTTAAACTGGGCATTGTTTAAACTGCGGCATTGNTTTGACTGTGGCATTGTTTTGACTGGCACCGAGAGAATGAACCAGCGGTCGCTGCGGCATTGTTTGCAAGTTGAGTGTGCAGAACCACTGCACCACAACAACCCAGAAGCCACTGCACCTCAACAACCAGAAGCCACTGCACCTCAACAACCCAGAAGCCACTGCACCTCAACAACCCAGNAGCCACTGCACCACAACAACCCAGAAGCCACTGCACCTCAACCCCAGAAGCCACTGCCTCAACAACCAGAAGCCACTGCACCTCACAACCCAGAAGCCACTGCACCTCAACCCCCAGAAGNCCACTGCACCTCAACCCCCAGAACCACTGCACCTCAACAACCCAGAAGCCACTGCACCTCAACCCCCAGAAGCCANTCACCTCAACNCCAGAACNACCCCCCAACCAGAGCCACTGCACCTCAACAACCCAGAAGCCACTGCACCTCAACACCCAGAAGCCACTGCACCTCAACAACCCAGAAGCCACTGCACCTCAACCCAGAAGCCACTGCACCTCAACAACCAGAAGCCACTGCACCTCAACACCCAGAAGCCACTGCACCTCAACAACCCAGAAGCCACTGCACCTCAACAACCCAGAAGCCACTGCACCTCAACAACCCAGAAGCCACTGCACCTCAACAACCCAGAAGCCACTGCACCTCAACAACCCAGAAGCCACTGCACCTCAACCCAGAACCCTCATCAACCCAGAAGCCACTGCACCAAACCCCAGAAGCCACTGCACCTCAACCCCCCAACCATGACCTCAACACCAGAAGCCACTGCACCACAACAACCCAGAAGCCACTGCACNCCCCCAGAACCACTCATCCCCAGAAGCCACTGCACCTCAACCCAGAAGCCACTGCACCTCAACCCCCCAGAAGCCACTGCACCTCAACCCCAGAAGCCACTGCACCCAACAACCCAGAAGCCACTGCACCTCAACCCCCAGAAGCCACTGCACCTCAANCCCCAGAAGCCACTGCACCTCAACCCCCAGAAGCCACTGCACCTCAACCCCAGAAGCCACTGCACCTCAACAACCCAGAAGCCACTGCACCTCAACAACCCAGAAGCCACTGCACCTCAACCCAGAAGCCACTGCACCTCAACCCCCCAGAAGCCACTGCACCTCAACAACCCAGAAGCCACTGCACCTCAANCCCCAGAAGCCACTGCACCTCAACAACCCAGAAGCCACTGCACCTCAACAACCCAGAAGCCACTGCACCTCAACAACCCAGAAGCCACTGCACCTCAACAACCCAGAAGCCACTGCACCTCAACAACCCAGAAGCCACTGCACCTCAACAACCCAGAAGCCACTGCACCTCAACAACCCAGAAGACACTGCACCTCAACAACCCAGAAGCCACTGCACCTCAACAACCCAGAAGCCACTGCACCTCAACAACCCAGAAGCCACTGCACCTCAACCCAGAAGCCACTGCACCTCAACACCCAGAAGCCACTGCACCTCAACAACCCAGAAGCCACTGCACCTCAACAACCCAGAAGCCACTGCACCTCAACCCCCAGAAGCCACTGCACCTCAACAACCCAGAAGCCACTGCACCTCAACAACCCAGAAGCACTGCACCTCAACAACCCAGAAGCCACTGCACCTCAACAACCCAGAAGCCACTGCACCTCAACCCCAGAAGCCACTGCACCTCAACAACCCAGAAGCCACTGCACCTCAACAANCCAGAAGCCACTGCACCTCAACAACCAGAAGCCACTGCACCTCAACAACCCAGAAGCCACTGCACCTCAACAACCCAGAAGCCACTGCACCTCAACAACCAGAAGCCACTGCACCTCAACAACCCAGAAGCCACTGCACCTCAACAACCCAGAAGCCACTGCACCTCAACAACCCAGAAGCCACTGCACCTCAACAACCCAGAAGCCACTGCACCTCAACAACCCAGAAGCCACTGCACAACCCCAGAAGCCACTGCACCTCAACAACCCAGAAGCCACTGCACCTCAACAACCCAGAAGCCACTGCACCTCAACCCAGAAGCCACTGCACCTCAANCCCAGAAGCCACTGCACCTCAACAACCCAGAAGCCACTGCACCTCAACAACCCAGAAGCCACTGCACCACAACCCAGAAGCCACTGCACCTCAACAACCCAGAAGCCACTGCACCTCAACAACCCAGAAGCCACTGCACCTCAACAACCCAGAAGCCACTGCACCTCAACAACCCAGAAGCCACTGCACCTCAACCCCCCCAGAAGCCACTGCACCTCACAACCCAGAAGCCACTGCACCTCAACAACCCAGAAGCCACTGCACCTCAACAACCCAGAAGCCACTGCACCACAACTCTGGCCATTGACCGAGCAACCCAACGATGCTACCAGCTCCCTGCGCAGGACGATGTGTTCACACTGCGAGCGCACGCAGCGGTGAGGCAATGGCTGCAGGTGTAGGCCTGTGTGATGTGTTGGCCGACCGTCATTCTCTGTTGACATGAGGGACGCCGAAGATGTCGCGTGCGTTTTTGTCCAGCCTGCTCGTGATGACATCCAGTGTGACACACACAATGCACCGTGCTGTCGATTGCAACGAAAGTCACTGACGACAACCTACCAACAGGGAATAAACATTTGCAAAGTCACTTGTTGTTCAGTCTCGTGTATGTGGTTGCATCAACAATGATTTAATATGCTCTGAGTTTTTCTGTGTGCGCACGTGTATAGTGCACGTGTGCGTGACGTCAGGTGTGCCGTTCAGTGCGAGGGGGGTCTGCAGGGGGGGTAGGGGTCTGCAGGGGGGGGTAGGGGGGTCTGCAGGGGGGGTAGGGGGGTCTGCAGGGGGGGTAGGGGGTCTGCAGGGGGGGTAGGGGGGTCTGCAGGGGGGGTAGGGGGTCTGCANGGGGGGTAGGGGGGTCTGCATGGGGGGTCACTGCGGGAAGCCACCATCTTGGCTATGCGGGAAGACGCTATCGTGTCGCCACCGCGTCAAACGCCGTCGGCGGAGTACGGGGAGTCGGGGACCCGCAGCCATCGGCTGACGACGCTCAACGAATTCTCCATTGGCGGCGACTGGAGTGCGTTCGCCTGCCGCTTGGAGGCGGCAGTCCGCTCTGCAAAATGGACGGATGCGGAGGCTCTAGAAGTCCTGCCGACGCTTCTGGATGACGACTCGGTCAGATTTTCCGCTCCATTAAAGCCGCGAGGAAGACTACGCTGAAGTCTGTATTTGAAGAGATGGCGGAAGCTTATGAGCCCCCGGACGATGCCCATCGCAGGTTTATTCAACGGCAACGGGCTCCGGAGGAATCTCGGTTCGCCGGGTTCGCTTCTTATTACCGCAGGTTCGTGCCGGACTTTGCCACGATTGCGAGGCCTTTACACCTCCTTGCGGCGAAGGGCCGGAGGTTCGGTTGGGACCGGCAGAAGAGGCGGCATTTCAGAGCTACGCGGTCGGTTGGCATCGGCACCGACGCTGGACTACCCGGATTTTACTCGGCCATTTATCCTCGACACCGACGCGAGTGACACGGGGATTGGGGCCGTCCTGTCCCCATCTAGGGACGGCGTCGAACGCGTCGTGGCTCACGGAAGCCGCGTGCTGTCTCCGGCGGAGACCCGCTGCTGCGTTACTCGTCGGGAACTCTTGGCCAATACCGGCCGTATCAGGCTACACGGGGGATCTTTGTCTTTGTGCTAGCTAACAGCACTTGCCCCAACATTCTGTCCAGGCTACACGGGGATCTTTGTCTGTGTGTTCGGTGCTCGCCAACAGCACTTGCCCCAACATTCTGTCCAGGCTACACGGGGGATCTTTGTCTTTGTGTTCGGTGCTAGCTAACAGCACTTGCCCCAACATTCTGTCAGGCTACACGGGGGATCTTTGTCTTTGTGTTCGGTGCTAGCTAACAGCACTTGCCCCAACATTCTGTCCAGGCTACACGGGGGATCTTTGTCTTTGTGTTCGGTGCTAGCTAACAGCACTTGCCCCAACATTCTGTTCAGGCTACACGGGGATCTTTGTGTGTTCGGTGCTAGCTAACAGCACTTGCCCCAACATTCTGTCCAGGCTACACGGGGATCTTTGTCTGTGTGTTAGGTGCTCGCTAACAGCACTTGCCCCAACATTCTGTTCAGGCTACACGGGGATCTTTGTCTGTGTGCTAGGTGCTAGCCAACAGCACTTGCCCCAACATTCTGTTCAGGCTACACGGGGGATCTTTGTCTTTGTGCTAGCTAACAGCACTTGCCCCAACATTCTGTCCAGGCTACACGGGGGATCTTTGTCTTTGTGTTCGGTGCTAGCTAACAGCACTTGCCCCAACATTCCGTTCAGGCTACACGGGGGATCTTTGTCTTTGTGCTAGCTAACAGCACTTGCCCCAACATTCTGTCCAGGCTACACGGGGGATCTTTGTCTGTGTGTTCGGTGCTAGCCAACAGCACTTGCCCCAACATTCTGTCCAGGCTACACGGGGGATCTTTGTCTGTGTTAGGTGCTCGCCAACAGCACTTGCCCCAACATTCTGTCCAGGCTACACGGGGATCTTTGTCTTTGTGTTCGGTGCTCGCTAACAGCACTTGCCCCAACATTCTGTTGAGGCTACACGGGGATCTTTGTCTGTGTGTTCGGTGCTAGCTAACAGCACTTGCCCCAACATTCTGTCCAGGCTACACGGGGATCTTTGTCTGTGTGTTAGGTGCTAGCTAACAGCACTTGCCCCAACATTCTGTCCAGGCTACACGGGGGATCTTTGTCTTTGTGCTAGGTGCTAGCTAACAGCACTTGCCCCAACATTCTGTCCAGGCTACACGGGGGATCTTTGTCTTTGTGTTCGGTGCTAGCCAACAGCACTTGCCCCAACATTCTGTTCAGGCTACACGGGGGATCTTTGTCTGTGTGTTCGGTGCTAGCTAACAGCACTTGCCCCAACATTCTGTTCAGGCTACACGGGGGATCTTTGTCTGTGTGTTAGGAGCAAGTTTGAGTGGCCGTGTAGTCGTGGGAGTTGACCGGGCACCTGCTGCCGACAGCCGTTGACTGCGGTTAGACAGACGCTGATAGAGACACACACAGACTGACAAGACAGGCGGACAGACACAGACAAGAGCAACACAGAGACAGGTACAGAGACGACGTGGACAGAGAGACACAGGCAGAGAGACACACACAGAGGCGAACACAGACGGACAGAGAGATGTTGAATCGAACACGCTCAACTCCCCGCAAGTCGTTGTTGTTTCTATTTGTGTGTGGTGTGTACGTGTTAGCAATGTGGGGTATCGATGTGTAATAAAAGGACTCGAACACTTCTTTCTGTCTTCGTGTCTTTATTCAGGTTCACGTCTTTACCCACACGGCACTCTGTTATAACTCCTGTATTTGTAGCCCCGGCTATTCACTGCTATTATAGCTTCCTCTCCCCTCTGATTCTCTGCTTCATCTATTGTAACCTCCTCCCTGCAGACTCGCTGCTACCCTATGCAGACTCCTGCTGCTACCCCTATGTGCAGACCCTCTGGCCGTCACTGTATGCAGACCCGCTGCCCACCCTCTCTGTGCAGCCCCGCTGCTGACTGCAGCCTCCTCGCTGCTTCGGGTCGGTCACCGCTGGCCAACGGTGCCGATCCTCGCTCCCCCCGTGTTCGTGGCGATCTCGCCACACCCCGCTTCGCCCTTCGTGGCCTTCCTCTGTTCCTGGTTCCCCGTCACTCCCCTTGCTCTTCCGGTTCCCCTCCTTCTATACTCACCCCTCTGCCCCCCCACGTGACCTAACTCCTCCCCCCTGACGGCACCTCAGAAGGGCCGTTTACAACCGCATTACAGATGTACACAGAAATGAACAAGATTAGCAGACAAGACGTCTTTCGTTTATTCGGTCTCTCTGAGAATGCATCTCCTCTACGTGAAACTTTTAAGCGGTACGCCTTGTAACTGACGGATGATCCCAGCATGCTCCCAGTTGCATGCTCCCTACTCCAGAGGCAGATACTTCCTTGAAACACAAAAGTACCCTTTGAGCTGTATCACAAGAATAACGGGTCTAGCCTGAGTGATCTCTACAAGTTACTTACAAACACACACACTTTGCCCCGACATCGCTGACTCGATGTTTGACCCTCAGACAAAATGTTCCATGTCCGCGCACAGTCAGACAAGTATTCATTCTAAACTACTGACAGGCAAATCGACAACTTTGAATTACTGCAGTGAAACTTACCGCGTCGGTAAAGTCACGGAGAAAGACATTAAATAACAACAGAACACGACGCTTCGATTGGAACACAAGCAACCATCATCAGGTGCAACAAGTGAATGAGAAAACAAACAAAGTGAACTTAGAAATATAATGCAACACAACACACAGTCAGCCAACACAACAGTCAACACCCTACCTGGTTGATTACGTTCTTACAAAATTGAACAATCTAGTTTAGATAACGTCTTATTAACAAGGAGCTATTTAAAGAATGCACCCTCTACTGAACAGTGGATGTGAAACATAAAATTGCGTCATTCAAAACGAGTAGTTCATTGCATGTTGGCGTCTGGGTGAAAATTTAGCAAATTCTAAACATTACCTACAAACGACACAGCTGAGATGACAGATCAATCATCGCCCCCTACTGACAGGTTCTTGACAACACGCAGGCCGGTGCAAGGCCACCACCTTGTGCCACACAGGGGCAGCTGCCACTTGGGGTGCTCTTAGAGTGATTGAGACGAGGTACGATACAAAACTCCGAGTTGCTGAGCGGATTAAGTCAGCACCATGTAAAAGCAATTATAACATCGTGAATGCTTGGGAGCTTATTGGCTCTCTGCTGGTCAGAGATCTACCCAACACACAGGTCCACAAAGACTGGCCGCTCGCCCTTACCCTGCAGATTGAACCTAGGAACTGAGTGTTCAACTTTACCTTCTTGTTTCTTTCGGTAAAGTCACGTAGAAGGGAAATAATAAAATAATAAAAATAAAACATAATAAAACAATTCTCACGACGTTTCGGCTACAACGCAAGCAGCCGTCTTCAGGTGAAGAATGAGACACTACCAAACTAGGAGCTTATATATAAGCTGCATTGGGGGTTGAAGAGCGCCTTAACAAAAGAATGTGCATGTGAAGAGGGAGTTAGCATATTCATGGAAAATGCGTAGGCGTTGGGCGGGGGGTGTCAAAGTCATATTATGCCCATGCATTATGCAGGATCAGCAGCAACCAAGGGGGTGCAGGATTAGCAGTAACAAAGGAAAGGAATGTTAATGATATGTAGCTGCAGTTACTCAACAACCACGTAGAAAACTAAAGTATAAACTACATAAAAAACTAAAGTATAAACTGCATCGCACCATCAGTATACTTACTATACTCTATAATAAGCTGAGTTACTAACAGCAAGTAATACATTACAATTTTACCTCGTAAAAATTCTATAATATGCTTCCATCTAAACCTTATTCTCTTACATCACACGAGCATATACCGTACTATATACTGCCATAGATAAACCCAACATTAAATTATATACTGTATTGCTGTAAACCAACCTATATCTTATACATTTAATATCACACTATGTATTATTCTACACACCCTAATGTGTATCGAAATGGTTTATTACGTCCTTCCAATGATTGCTGAGCCAGAATCCATCCTCTCGGTTAAAATTGTCTCTGTGTTTGTATATGTGGATCGCCTCATGAACGAATCTCTCATGATAGCCAGATGGCTTGCAGAGAACCTCTGTCTTGGAGAAGTCAACATCATGTGAGCCCACTGAGTTGTAACAGTGATCTGCCACGGCCGAGGTGTTAGTCCTACCGTGTTTCAGGTCAGCTTTATGGTCAGCTTTATGTTCATGAACATAAAGCTGACCTGAAACGCGGTAGGACTAACACCTCGGCCGTGGCAGATCACTGTTACAACTCGGTGGGCTCACATGATGTTGACTTCTCCAAGACAGAGGTTCTCTGCAAGCCATCTGGCTATCATGAGAGATTCGTTCATGAGGCGATCCACATATACAAACACAGAGACAATTTTAACCGAGAAGATGGATTCTGGCTCAGCAATCATTGGAAGGACGTAATAAACCATTTCGATACACATTAGGGTGTGTAGAATAATACATAGTGTGATATTAAATGTATAAGATATAGGTTGGTTTACAGCAATACAGTATATAATTTAATGTTGGGTTTATCTATGGCAGTATATAGTACGGTATATGCTCGTGTGATGTAAGAGAATAAGGTTTAGATGGAAGCATATTATAGAATTTTTACGAGGTAAAATTGTAATGTATTACTTGCTGTTAGTAACTCAGCTTATTATAGAGTATAGTAAGTATACTGATGGTGCGATGCAGTTTATACTTTAGTTTTTATGTAGTTTATACTTTAGTTTTCTACGTGGTTGTTGAGTAACTGCAGCTACATATCATTAACATTCCTTTCCTTTGTTACTGCTAATCCCTGCACCCCCCTTGGTTGCTGCTGATCCTGCATAATGCATGGGCATAATATGACTTTGACACCCCCCGCCCAACGCCTACGCATTTTCCATGAATATGCTAACTCCCTCTTCACATGCACATTCTTTTGTTAAGGCGCTCTTCAACCCCAATGCAGCTTATATATAAGCTCCTAGTTTGGTAGTGTCTCATTCTTCACCTGAAGACGGCTGCTTGCGTTGTAGCCGAAACGTCGTGAGAATTGTTTTATTATGTTTTATTTTTATTATTTTATTATTTCCCTTCTACGTGACTTTACGAAAGAAACAAGAAGATGAATCCCTGCAGTCACGAAAGCTTTAAATCGAAGTTCAACTTTACGTTATTGTCATTAAAGGCCAGTGACAAAGGTGCATCGATTGGAGCGACATCGTCTCTGGCTTATACATCTCCCGGGTCTCCATTAGACTTCGTGTTGTCTCGGAGGAAGTCCACCCACACCTCCACCTCCACAAACTGCTGGGAGTTGCCTCGCTCGGCCTCACAGTCAGAATTCTCCTCCTGCTTCACGTTGTCTCCATCGATGCGAAGGTCCGATTTGGGAGTTGAATCTTCATCTTCACATTTTACCGTCACTTCTTCACTCTTCACCATCACTTCTTCACATTTCACCTTCAGCTCTTCACATTTCACCTTGGTACCTTTAAAAGTGTCCAAGCTGGGATTTTCTTCAGGTTCTTGTTTCACGAGGGATGGGCTCATTGCAGCACTTTGACTTTCACAAGCTGACTTCAGACTCCGCTCCTTGTGGATCTTCTGATGCTTGTGTCTTCTCTGGTGTGCTTGAAGATTGGAAGAATCTGCAAACGCCTTCCCGCACAGAATGCACTTGAAGGGTTTCTCTCCGTGTGTGTTCTCTTGTGTGTTACAAGAGCAGATGATTGTGCAAACGCCTTCCCACACGCACTGCACTTGAAGGGTTTCTCTCCCGTGTGTGTTCTCTGGTGTTTTATAAGAGAAGATGACTGTGAAAATGCCTTCCCACACACACTGCACTTGAAGGGTTTCTCTCCCGTGTGTGTTCTCTGGTGTGTTACAAGAGTAGATGACTTTGCAAACGCCTTCCCACACACACTGCACTTGAAGGGTTTCTCTCCCGTGTGTGTTCTCTGGTGTTTTATAAGAGTAGATGAAAGTGCAAACGCCTTCCCACACACACTGCACTTGTAGGGTTTCTCTCCCGTGTGTGTTCTCTGGTTTGTTACAAGAGTAGATGACTTTGCAAACGCCTTCCCACACACACTGCACTTGAAGGGTTTCTCTCCTGTGTGTGTTCTCTGGTTTGTTACAAGAGTAGATGACTTTGCAAACGCCTTCCCGCACAGAATGCACTTGAAGGGTTTCTCTCCCGTGTGTGTTCTCTTGTGTGTTACAAGAGTAGATGAATGTGTAAACGTCTTCCCACACACACTGCACTTGAAGGGTTTCTCTCCATGTGTGTTCTCTGGTGTGTACAAGAGTAGATGACTTTGCAAACGTCTTCCCACACACACTGCACTTGAAGGGTTTCTCTCCGTGTGTGTTCTCTGGTGTGTTTTAAGATCTGATGACTGTGCAAATGCCTTCCCACACACACTGCACTTGAAGGGTTTCTCTCCCGTGTGTGTTCTCTGGTGTATTACGAGATGATGTAAAAAAGAAAACGCCTTCCCGCACAGAGTATACTTGAAGGGTTTCTCTCCCGTGTGTGTTCTCTGGTGTCTTTTAAGATTATATGACTGTGAAAATCCCTCCCCACACACACTGCACTTGAAGGGTTTCTCTCCCGTGTGTGTTCTCTTGTGTTTTTTAAGATCTGATGACTGTGAAAATCCCTCCCTACACACACTGCACTTGAAGGGTTTCTCTCCTGTGTGTTCTCTTGTGGATCTGAAGAGCAGATGGCCATGCAAATGCCTTCCAACACACACTGCACTTGAAGGGTTTCTCTCCTGTGTGTGTTCTCTGGTGTTTTTAAGATCTGATGACTGTGCCAATGCCTTCCCACACACACTGCACTTGAAGGGTTTCTCTCCCGTGTGTGTTCTCTGGTGTGTTACAAGATAATGTAAAAGAGAAAACGCCTTCCCGCACAGAGTACACTTGAAGGGTTTCTCTCCTGTGTGTGTCCTCTGGTGTCTTTTAAGATTATGTGACTGTGAAAATCCCTCCCCACACACACTGCACTTGAAGGGTTTCTCTCCCGTGTGTGTTCTCTGGTGTTTTATAAGATATGATGACTGTGCCAATGCCTTCCCACACACACTGCACTTGAAGGGTTTCTCTCCCGTGTGTGTTCTCTGGTGTATTACGAGATGATGTAAAAAAGAAAACGCCTTCCCGCACAGAGTACACTTGAAGGGTTTCTCTCCCGTGTGTGTTCTCTGGTGTCTTTTAAGATTATATGACTGTGAAAATCCCTCCCCACACACACTGCACTTGAAGGGTTTCTCTCCCGTGTGTGTTCTCTTGTGTTTTTTAAGATCTGATGACTGTGAAAATCCCTCCCTACACACACTGCACTTGAAGGGTTTCTCTCCTGTGTGTGTTCTCTTGTGGATCTGAAGAGCAGATGGCCATGCAAATGCCTTCCCACACACACTGCACTTGAAGGGTTTCTCTCCTGTGTGTGTCCTCTGGTGTCTTTTAAGATTATGTGACTGTGAAAACGCCTTCCCACACACACTGCACTTGAAGGGTTTCTCTCCTGTGTGTGTTCTCTGGTGCTGTGTCAAATTTCCAGTCCGCTCCGTGCTGTATCTACGCTGGTCGCATTGTTGCCTTGCCGTACCGAGCTGTGCTGAGCGCCTTTGCTCCATCAGACCAATTCTGCAGAGGAAGCGTCAGTTGCAGACAGAAAAAAAGAATACGCACACCACCTACACGTCAGTATCGAGGCACAGGGGAATGCAATAACACAGTCACACGTGACTTACACGTCTATATATTCATGATGTGGTGAAAAAGTTTCCCTAATTCATCACACAGGCTGTTATTGCACACAATGAGAGGGCAAATGGTCATAAATATGCCTGGAAGCCCTCGTATCTCCGTGGTGAGATGTTAACTACCTCACCTGGTATACAGGAAGTCGTGGTTCGAACCCGCCCTGACGCCTGCTGCTGTATATTTGGAGTTTGCGTGTCTCTCTCTCCGTGGTGAAATGTTGACTACCTCACCTGGTATACAGGAAGTCGTGGGTTCGATCCCGACCCTGACGCCTGCTGCTGTATATTTGGAGTTTGCGTGTCTCTCTCTCTCTCCGTGGTGAGATGTTAACTACCTCGCCTGGTATACAGGAAGTCGTGGGTTCGATCCCGACCCTGACGCCTGCTGCTGTATATTTGGAGTTTGCGTGTCTCTCTCTCCGTGGTGAGATGTTGACTACCTCGCCTGGTATACAGGAGGTCGTGGGTTCGATCCCGACCCTGACGCNTGCTGCTGCTGCTGTATATTTGCAGTTTGCGTGTCTCTCTCTCTCTGTGGTGAGATGTTAACTACCTCGCCTGGTATACAGGAAGTCGTGGGTTCGATCCCGATCCTGACGCCTGCTGCTGTATATTTGGAGTTTGCGTGTCTCTCTCTCTCTCTCCGTGGTGAAATGTTAACTACCTCGCCTGGTATACAGGAGGTCGTGGGTTCGATCCCGACCCTGACGCCTGCTGCTGCTGCTGCTGTATATTTGGAGTTTGCGTGTCTCTCTCTCTCTGTGGTGAATGTTAACTACCTCGCCTGGTATACAGGAGGTCGTGGGTTCGATCCCGACCCTGCTGCTGCTGCTGTATATTTGGAGTTTGCGTGTCTCTCTCTCTCTCTCCGTGGTGAGATGTTAACTACCTCGCCTGGTATACAGGAAGTCGTGGGTTCGCTCCCGACCCTGACGCCTACTTTACATTTGGAGTTTGCGTCTCTCTCATCATCATCACGGTGGCTAGGAGATGTTAACTACCTCGCCTGGTATACAGGAAGTCGTGGGTTCGATCCCGACCCTGACGCCTGCTGCTGCTGCTGCTGTAGATTTGGAGTTTGCGTGTCTCTCTCTCTGTGGTCCCCCGGGTTTCCCCTCCACATTTAGAGTCAACATCAGCACGCGTTTAGCCGTGTCGGGTGGTGGAGGGTTACGACACATTCATAAATAACGCGATCTAAACCCAAAAACGTTGATGATGAAGAGTTAACAAACTTGACACTGTCACACACAGTGCCATGGTAAACAGGCGGTGGTGTGTGTGGATTTTACACCAGACCCACCCCCGGTTTTCCCCTCCACATTCAACATCAGCGTCTTTGACAGACAGACATTGACACACGAAGTCTCGGTTCGTTCGGTAAAGTCACGTAGATAGCAAAATACAAATAACAGATCATGACATTTAATAAAGACAACTCGTGTTGCGATTGAAATGTCGTGGGTTTATTATTTATTTGCAATTGATTTTATTTTATTTATANTTTTAATCTCCGTGAATTTACCGAAAGAACCAAGATTATGAATTGCTGCAGTTACGAAAGTTTTAAGTCAAAACACTGAGACACGCGCGTTGACAAACCACCTTGTGTCGTGGGCAGGTCACCACAACACAAGGTGTACAGCAGCTCAGGCGGGCTTGGCCTGGTAAAAAGAAGAAAACAAACTGCATTAATATCTACAATAAACCAAAGTGACAAAGTAGCGAGCCGCGTGAAGACAAATGAAACTTTAGCGAGAGAATTGAAGCAAACGCGACCAGGCGAGGGCAGGAGGCAAGGCCTCGCGTGTCTAGGCCCCGCGTAGTCAAGCTCCAAGCTGGACAGGGATTCACAAGCTGCTGCTGCTGCTGCTGCTCTAGTGACGTCCCGACGAGAGAGAGAGCGAGGCTCTACCTTGGTAAACAACAACAACAACCACAACAACAACAACAACAACCACAACGATGAGAATTTCTCACCTCGGACTTCAATGCACGCCATTAGCGACAGCTTCCTGTCGCCTCGTGACGTCACGCGGTAGTAGGTGACGTGACGTCACTTCCTGCGCACGAGACAGGCTCCTCCCACAACGAGCGGCTCTGTAAATAAATAAATGAGAATATGAATAAATTATGTTAATGAGACCGTCGCGATAAACTCGTGACGTCATTAACGGGTTCTTTATGTTAATGAGCCGCCAGTCACTGGGCGTGGCTTTGCCCAAATAAGGATTGGCAACTGGAACGACGTCTGCAGTGACCGAGGCGGAGGTGACGTCACGTTCAAGAGCGCGGGGGACGGGGGGAGGGGGTGGAATCCTTGGTGACATGACGTCACTAGCGAGGTACACCTCCCCTGGCGTTTCACGCGGATGACGTAATGCTGAGTGGTGACGTCACAGAGCGGGGTTGGAGTTTAAGTTGATTTAGATCCATTTTCCACACACAGACACACACACACAGNCACACACACAGACACACAGACACACACACAGACACACACAGACACACACACACACACACAGACACACACACTAGAGACACACACACAGACACACACTCACACACACACAGACACACAGACACACACACNGACACACACACTAGNCACACACACACAGACACACACAGACACACAGACACCTTTGACACAGACACACACAGACACACACACAGACACACNCAGNCACACACACACACACAGACACACNGACACACTAAGACACACACACAGACACACACACACACACACACACAGACACNCACACACAGACACACACACACAGACAACAACAACAACCGCCATTCGCCACTAAGTGGCGGTGACGTCACCACGATGCTTGTGCCAGGCCAAGTGCACCTTGAGGCCACGTGAAGTGTCGAAAGCCCGCTGGCAGGAGGTCACGGGCAGACCCAGCAGGTGCCACTGGTCGACTGACCGAGATGACCGAGATGACTGGCTGATGCACCACCTGTGCCCCTACTGTGCCAACTTGCTGTGCTTTAGCCACCCGGCGCTCCGCTCGTTGTTGTGAGCGTCGCTCCACCGCCCTCCGTTGTTGTTGGAGGGCGACTGCCTCCAACTGCCCAGTAGCGTCCTTCACGAGCCTCCTCCACTGAGGCCGATCTTGACACCGCTGGTACCAGTCATCGGCAAGTCCACTCAGCTCCACGTCCTCCTGTACCACGTCACTCCATCTCTTCTCCAGCCCGTGTCACTCACACACTCACCCACTCACTCACCCACTCACTCAGCTCCACGTCCTCCTGTACCACATCACTCCATCTCTTCTCCAGCCCGTGCCGCGCCCGTCTAGCCCCCTCGATCCGGCCGAACAAAAGCTGTTTAGGCATGCGGTGGCTGGGCATGCGGGCTACATGACCCAGCCAACGCAGCCTTGCCTGCCGGAGGAGCTCACTGATGGACTTTGCCCAGATCTTTCAAGGATTGTGAGCTCCTCACACAATCCAGCCTGGTTAAACCCAGGATGGATCGTAGGCAGGCCAGCCTAAATGTTTCCAACCGGCGAAGATGCTCCACCAGGGGGTCCACGTCTCGCAAGCGTAGAGAAGGGAGGGAATGACCGTGGCCGAGAAGACCTGAAGCTTCGTGCGGAGCGACAGACCAGGTAGCTTCCACACAGCGTTACGCAACCGATGAAAAGATATTGCCGCTCGACTGATTCGGAGTGAGACCTCTGCTGATAGACTGGAGCCGGTCATAAGCACACTGCCCAGGTATGGGAAACTCTCCACTCTCTCCACAACTGCCCCATCACCAATTGGGAGTTGTGGGGGTGGAGTGTCCGATGGTACAAAATACCCAGGCAGGTGCTTGGTTTTGGTGGGGCTGATGGTAAGGCCCCACCTCTTAGTGGCACGCTTCAGTCTCAGCAGCAGCGTCTCCAACTCCTCTTCTGAATGAGCAGCTATTACCAAATCATCGGCATACATAACGTGGTTGACCAATAGGGAGCCATCCCTTGATCGCACCCGGGCGTCGATCAGCCTCCCATTATATCTGTACCAAATGGAAATTCCCCCGGTACAGCTATTGAAGGCTTCACGAACTACGCGGTCAAAATAGATGTTAAATAATGTGGGAGCCAGAGGACATCCCTGTCGCACCCCAAGGTGTACAGGGAAAGGCTCAGACTCCCGGCCACGTAGTTTTACCCGGGCCCGCTCACCATCATGAAGGTCCTTAATGATCGTGAGCAGAGGGTCAGGGACTCCGAAAGCACGAAGAACAACCCAGAGCCCAGTCCTACTGATGGTATCATAGGCCTTGACCAGGTCAATAAAGCAGAGATGTAGGTCTTTTTGGAATTCCCTACACCTCTGCTGTAGCAGACGGACAGAAAATATGGCATCTGTGCAGGACCGCCCTTTCCTGAAACCGCATTGGGCTCCGCAAGCCTCTCCTCAGCGTGCCTAGCAAGGCGATGTTGAATAATCCTTGCCAGGACCTTACCCGGCACACTGAGGAGTGAGATGCCCCTGTAGTTGTTACAGTCTGTGCGGTCCCCCTTCTTAAAGAGGGGACCACCAGGGCATCCTTCCAGTCCTGCGGAACCCGTCCAGTGGTCCAGACTGTTGTTATGATGTCATGTAGGGCAGTCTGTGCACAAACGCCACCCTCCCTCAGCATTTCGCTTGGGAGATCATCTCTGCCCGGTGCCTTCCCTGGTCTCAGACTCATAGACACACACACAGACACNGACACACACAGACACACAGACACACACAGACACAGGCACAGACACACACAGTACACACACACACACACACAGACACACACAGAGACACNTACACACACACACAGACACAGACACACACAGACACACACACATAGACACACACACACACAGACACACAACAGACAGACACACACAGACACACACACACAGACACACAGCTGAAGTGGGCTACTCAAGCTGCTCGCTCTACTTTGGGCGACGCCGTCTCAAGAGAACGACGACCCACAAAAGTGTTTTGAAGTTATATCCGTTGACTCGTGAACCGAATCAATCTCCGTGTTCCTCACGCGTTGAGTCTCGTCATCGTTTTTATTTTCTTACCTACAGAAGGCAACTTCATACAGGAAGGAACAATGTCACACACTGCTGCCCGCCCACCAGGGATTATTTGTCTGTCTGTCGTGCACGAATGCGCTGTCCAACCAAGGGCTGGGTGGGAGGGTGGGGAGGCTGGGTGGGGAGGGTGGGGCTGGGTGGGAGGGGTGGGGCTGGGTGGGGAGGGCTGGGTGGGGAGGGGCTGGGGCTGGGTGGGGGTGGGAGGGTGGGGCTGGGTGGGGAGGGGCTGGTCACCCCGTGGTGTCCTTATAAAACTCAACGTTTAACCTACTCACTACACTATACACGGCACGATACACGACACTCATACAGGTAGCAACAACAGGTTCCACACTGCTGCCCACCAGGGATTACTTGTCTGTCTGTCGTGCACGAATGCGCTGTCCAACCAAGGGGCTGGGTGGGGAGGGGGCTNGGGGGGGGGTGGGAGGGNGGGGCTGGGGGAGCGGCTGGGTGGGGAGGGTGGGGAGGGGCTGGGTGGGGGGGGAGGGGTGGGGCTGGGTGGGGAGGGGCTGGTACCCGTGGTGCCTATAACTGTTTAACCTACTCACTACCTCACGGCACGACACACTACACTTATACAGAGCAACAACAGGTTCCACACTGCTGCCCACCAGGGATTATTTGTCTGTCTGTCGTGCGTATTTGTCTGTCGTGCACGAATGCGCTGTCCAACCAGGTTCCTACCTGCCCACTCCGAAGGAACGTGTTTTTCCGTGTGTCGTCCGTCTGTCCGTCGTCTGTCCGTCTCTGTGTGGACGCTGCACTTGTGAAGGGTTTGTCTCGCGAGCAGTGGAGTTGACGACAAGCGGCTGGGTACCAGGCCGCAAGCCCCGTGGTGAAGCGGCGCTATTCCGTTTTCCATCCGTGAAACTTGAAAGTAGTTAAACGAACAGTTTAGTGCCATCTTCTTGGTTCTTTCGGTAAAGTCACGTAGAAGGGAAATAATAAAATAATAAAAATAAAATTGTTTATTTTTTATGTTTTATTTTTATTATTTTATTACTTCCCTTCTACGTGACTTTACCGAAAGAACCAAGAAGATGAATCCCTGCAGTCACGAAAGCTTTAAATCGAAATTTATATATTATTATATTAGAGTATTATATTATATTATATAGTATTATATTATTTATATTATTATATTATTGTATTGTTTTATTTTTATTATTTTATTATTTCCCTTCTACGTGACTTTACCGAAAGATGAATCCCTGCAGTCACGAAAGAAGCTTTACATCGAACAGTTTAGTGTCTATTTCACATCATGTAAGTATTTCCTTGCGTCACTAAACCTGCCCGGGGTTGCCCGAGCAGGGAGCTACTCACACGGCCGAATCAAACGAAGAACGCCACGTGACTGACTCAGAACGAGACCGTTCCGGGGGCCAAACCAGAGCTGGTATCGGCTACCTGATTGCGACCTCTGTGATGAAGCCACGTTGCAGGCGCGGGTGGGTTGATTCTAGGAACTTGAATTGTGAGAAGAGACAAGACGTTGGGAAATGAGTGACAAACGGGGACTCACCAGTGACTCACGGTACCCTACCCGTACCCGGCCGCACCAGGGTCGCAAACGACTACCCGGCCGGGTACGGTAGCCGGGTATCGGGTAGGGTACGGGTATCTGGTAGGGTGCGGGTAGGGTACGGGTATCGGTAGGGTACGGGTACGGTAGGGTACGGGTATCGGGTAGGGTACGGGTANCGGTAGGTACGGGTATCGGTAGGGTACGGGTAGGGTAGGGTATCGGTATCGGTAGGGTAGGGTATCGGGTAGGGTAGGGTATCGGGTAGGGTACGGTATCGGGTAGGGTAGGGTACGGGTAGGGTAGGGTATCGGGTACCTGATTGCGACCTTTGGATGAAGCCATGTTGCAGGCGCGGGTGGGTTGATTCTAGGAACTTGAATCGTGAGAAGAGACAAGACGTTGGGAAATGAGTGACAAACGGGACTCACCAGTGACTCACGGCCTACCCGTATCTGGCCGGGTACACACAAGTAGTCCAAATGCAAACAAAAAGAAACAACTCTGATGATGATAATGATATGCACTGTCCTTGAAGTTGATTGGTCCACACCCGAGACAGCTTTTCTTAGAGCCTAGTCTCCATTGGTGTTGGACCAGATGACGCCAAAAGACGTACAACTCAAAAACAGCGCACTGTCAGAGTATAAAGGTGTCAGTTTTGTACCAGTTGAAAGGGTAAAAACCTATCACTATATTTGCCACTGCTAAAGAGGTCTCAGTGTAAATGCCACCCGAGCTCTCATACTCTGATAGTGCGCTGTCTTTGAGTTGTACGCCTTTTGGCGTCATCTTCCAACACCATGGAGACTGGGCTCTAAGAAAGCTGTCTCGGTGTGGACCAATCAACTTCAAGGACCATGTGAGACTAGGCTCTAAGGAAAGCTGTCTCGGTGTGGACCAATCAACTTCAAGGACCATGTGAGACTAGGCTCTAAGGAAAGCTGTCTCGGGTGTGGACCAATCAACTTCAAGGACCATGTGAGACTAGGCTCTAAGGAAAGCTGTCTCGGGTGTGGACCAATCAACTTCAAGGACCATGTGAGACTAGGCTCTAAGGAAAGCTGTCTCGGGTGTGGACCAATCAACTTCAAGGACCATGTGAGACTAGGCTCTAAGGAAAGCTGTCTCGGTGTGGACCAATCAACTTCAAGGACAGTGCACATTNTCATCATCAGAGTTGTTTTTTTTGTTTGCATTTTGACTGCTTGTGTTGTGGTTATGCAAACGTGACGCCTTGTATAAAGGTGTCAGTTTTGTACCAGTTGAAAGGGTAAAAACCCATCACTATATGTTGCCACTGGCAAAGAAGATGTCTCAGTGTAAATCCCGCCCAAGTTTCGCCTTGAATAGACTTTGGNAGCGAGCGCTGTTAACGACGAGCACCTATGAAGGCCGGTATGGCACACCACGCCCGGCCGCCTTTGTCTCCCCAGTGGTGACGTTCACACATCGCACAAGGACCTCACTTTGAGGCTGAGTCGACCTAGGGGAGGCCCAGGAATGCTTCAGATAATCAATAAGATGAAAACGAACTCGCGTGAATGTTGCTCACAGGAGGAACTTTATGAACTTGGTCATTTTAACATGTGTAGTGTTTAGTGTAGTGTATAGTAGTGTATAGTGTAGTGTATAGTGNAGTGTATAGTGTAGTGTATAGTGTGTAGTGTATAGTGTAGTGTATAGTGTATAGTGTAGTGTAGTGTAGTGNATAGTGTAGTGTATNGTGTAGTGTATAGNGTATTGTATAGTAGTGTATAGTGTAGTGTATAGTGTAGTGTATAGTGTGTGTATGTGTGTATGTAGTGTATAGTAGTGTATAGTGTAGTGTANAGTGTAGTGTTGTANAGTGTAGTGTATAGTGTAGTGTNNTNGTGTAGTGTAGTGGAGTGTATAGTCGTAGTGTGTATAGTGTAGTGTAATAGTAGTGTATAGTGTAGTGTATAGTAGTGTATAGTGTAGTGTATAGTGTAGTAGTGATAGTGAGTGTATAGTGTAGTGTAGTGTATAGTGTNGTGTATAGTGTAATAGTAGTGNATAGTGTAGTGTATAGTGAGTGAGTGTGAAGTGAGTGTATAGTGTAGTGATGAGTGTAGTGAGTGAGTAGTGTATAGTGNANTGNAGTGTATAGNAGTGTATAAGTAGTGAGTGTATAGTGTAGTGTTATAGTAGTGTATAGTGAGTGAGTGTGTATAGTAGTGTNTGAGTGTAGTAGTGTATAGTGAGTTATAGTGNAGTGTGTATAGTGTAGTGTAGTGAGTGAGTGTATAGTGAGTGTGTAGTGTAGTGTGAGTGTCAGTGAGTGTAAAGTGAGTGATAGTGTAGTGTATAAGTAGTGTATAGTGAGTGTATAGTGAGTATAGTGAGTGTATAGTGAGTGTATAGTAGTGTATAGTGAGTGTATAGTGAGATTGAGTGTATAGTGAGTGTATAGTGTAGTGTGTATAGTGAGTGTATAGTGTAGTGTATAGTGAGTGTATAGTGTAGTAGTGTATAGTGTATAGTGTAGTGTATAGTGTATAGTGTATAGTGTATAGTGTATAGTGANTGTGTAGTGTATAGTNGTGTATAGTGNAGTGTATGAGTGAGTGTATAGTGTGTGTATAGTGTGTAGTGAGTGTATAGTGTAGTGTATAGTGTAGTGTATAGTGTGTAGATATAGTGNAGTGTATGAGTGTAGTGTATTANGTGTNGTAGTGTATAGTGTGAGTGTATAGTGTAGTGTATAGTGTAGTGTATAGTGTAGTGTATAGTGTAGTGTAGTGTATATNNGTGTATAGTGTATAGTGTAGTGATAGTGTAGTGTAGTGTATAGTAGTGTATAGTGAGTAGTGTAGTAGTGTATAGTGTAGTGTAGTGTATAGTGAGTGTATAGTAGTATAGTGTGTGTGTGAGTGTAGTGAGTGTATGTAGTGTATGAGTNTAGTGTATAGTAGTGTATCAGTGTAGTGTATAGTGAGTGTATAGTGTAGTGTATAGTGTAGTGTATAGTAGTGTGTAGTGTATAGTGTAGTGATAGTGAGTGTATAGTGGTGTATAGTGTAGTGTATAGTAGTGTATAGTGTAGTGTATAGTGTAGTGTATAGTGTAGTGTATAGTAGTGTATAGTCGTAGTGTGTGTATAGTGTAGTGTATAGTGTAGTGTATAGTNTANTAGTGTATAGTAGTGTATAGTAGTGTATAGTGTAGTGTGTAGTGTAGTGTGTAGTGTAGTGTATAGTGTAGTAGTAGTATAGTGTAGTGTAGTAGTGTATAGTGTAGTGTATAGTAGTGTGTAGTGTATGAGTGTAGTGTTATTAGTAGTGTATTGTAGTGTATAGTAGTGTANTGTAGTGTATTGTAGTGTATTGGTGTATAGTAGTGTATTAGTAGTGTATAGTGTATAGTGTAGTGTATGAGTGTAGTGTATAGTAGTAGTGTGTAGTAGTATAGTGTGTAGTAGTGTATAGTAGTGTATAGTGTGTGTATAGTAGTAGTGTATAGTATGTGTAGTGTAGTAGTGTATAGTTNTAGTGTATTGTAGTGTATAGTGTNGTGTATAGGTGTGTAGTGTATAGTGTAGTGTATANTGTAGTGTATAGTGTAGTGTATAGTAGTGTATAGTGTGTGTATAGTAGTGTATAGTGTAGTGTATAGTGTGTGTATAGTAGTGTAGTGTATAGANTNGTGTATNGTGTAGTGTATAGTGTAGTGTGTAGTGTGTGTGTAGTAGTGTAGTGTAGTGTATAGTGTGTGTATAGTGTGTATGTGTAGTGTAATAGTAGTGTATAGTGTAGTGTATAGTGTAGTGTTTAGTGTAGTGTGTAGTGTAGTGTATAGTGTATGTATAGTGTAGTGTATAGTGTAGTGTTTAGTGTAGTGTGTAGTGTAGTGTGTAGTGTAGTGTATAGTGTAGTGTATAGTGTAGTGTGTTAGTGTAGTGTGTAGTGTGTAGTGTAGTGTATAGTGTAGTAGTGTGTGTATAGTGTAGTGTATAGTGTATAGTGTAGTGTATAGTGTAGTGTATAGAGTAGTGTAAAAAAACCACTGAGAACGCGCTGCTGATGTTTTGTTGTGTGGCATCGTGACCACACTCCCCGTGTCTCTCTCCCCGTGTGTCTCTCTCCCCGTGTCTCACTCTCCGTGTCCCTCGTGTCTCTCTCCCCCAGTCTATCTCCGTGTCTCTCTCCCGTGTCTCTCGCTCCCATGTGTCTCTCCCCGTGTCTCTCTCCGTGTCTTTCCCCGTGTCTCTCTCCACGTGTGTCTGTATCCTCGTGTGTCTCTCTCCCCTGTCTCTCTCCCCATGTGTCTATCTCCCGTGTGCGTCTCTCCGTGTGTCTATAATTCTGTGTCTCTCTCCCCGTGTGTCTCTCNCCGAGTCTATCTCCGTGTCTCTCTCCCCGTGTGTCTCTCTCCCAGTATCCATCTCCCCGTGTGTCTCTCTCCCGTGTCTCTCTCCCCGTGTGTCTCTCTCCCAGTATCCATCTCCCCGTGTGTCTGTCTCCCCAGGTCCATCTTCCCGTGTCTCTCTCCCCGTGTCTATCTCCGTGTCTCTCTCCCCGTGTCTCTCTCCCCATGTCTCTCTCCCCGTGTCTCTCCCCGTGTCTCTCTCCCGTGTCTCTCTCCCCGTGTGTCTCTCCCCGTGTCTCTCTCCGTCCGTGTCTCTCTCCCCTGTCTCTCTCCCCGTGTGTCTCTCTCCCATGTGTCTGTCTCCCCGTGTCTCTCTCCATGTCTCTCTCCCGTGTCTCTCTCCCCATGTATCTCTCTCCCGTGTCTTTCTCCCAGTATCCATCTCCCCGTGTGTCTGTCTCCCCGTGTCTGTCTCCCCGTGTCTCTATCCCCGTGTCTCTCTCCCCGTGTCTCTCTCCCGTGTGTCTATCTCCCCGTGTGCGTCTCTCCGTGTGTCTATAATTCTGTGTCTCTCTCCCCGTGTGTCTCTCCCCCGAGTCTATCTCCGTGTCTCTCTCCCCGTGTGTCTCTCTCCCAGTATCCATCTCCACGTGTGTCTGCCTCCCCGTGTCTCTCACCCCATGTGTCTCTCTCCCGAGTCTATCTCCGTGTCTCTCTCCCCGTGTGTCTCTCTCCCAGTATCCATCTCCCCATGTGTCTCTCTCCCCGTGTCTCTCTCCCCGTGTGTCTCTCTCCCCGTGTCTATCTCCGTGTCTCTCTCCCGTGTGTCTCTCTCCCAGTATCCATCTCCCCGTGTGTCTCTCTCCCCGTGTCTATCTCCCCGTGTGTCTCTCTCCCCGGTCCGTCTCCCCGTGTGTCTGTCTCCCCGTGTGTCTATCTCCCCGTGTCGTCTTCCGTGTGTCTATAATTCTGTGTCTCTCTCCGTGTGTCTCTCCCTCGAGTCTATCTCCGTGTCTCTCTCCCCGTGTGTCTCTCTCCCCGGGTATCTCCCGTGTGTCTCTCTCCCGTGTCTCTCTCCCCGTGTGTCTGTCTCCCGTGTCTGTCTCCCCGTGTGTCTCTCTGTATCCATCTCCCCGTGTGTCTCTCTCCCGTGTCTGTCTCCCCGTGTGTCTGTCTCCCAGTATCCGTCTCCCGTGTCTCTCTCCCGAGTCTATCTCCGTGTCTCTCCCGTGTGTCTGTCTCCCAGTATCCATCTCCGTGTCTCTCTCCCCGAGTCTATCTCCGTGTCTCTCTCCTCGTGTGTCTCTCTCCCAGTATCCATCTCCCGTGTGTCTGTCTCCCCGTGTCTCCCTCTTCGGTAACATTCTCCAAATCCGGGATACTCTCCCCGCTTCTCCTTCTCTCAATAAGTACATGGACGCCTACACGGGGAGAGAGAGGGGGAGGCACAGAGACAGAGAGAGAGAGACACAGAGAGNGAGAGAGAGAGACAGAGAGACAGAGACAGAGAGACAGAGAGAGACACTACAATACCAACACACACAGAGAGGCAGTGTGAGACCCAGGCAGTTGGCACTCACCAACTCCCAGCGTCTCTTTCCTGAATGTCCACGTCTCACCGTGTCTCCGTGTGTCTATGTGTGTCTCTGTGTGTCTGTGTGTCTACGTGTCTCTGTGTGTCTCTGTGTGTGTCTCNGTGTGTGTGTCTCCGTGTGTCTCTGTGTGTCTCCATGAGTCTCTGTGTGTGTGTCTCGTGTGTCTCTGTGTGTCTCCGTGTGTCTATGTGTGTCTCCGTGTGTCTATGTGTGTCTCGTGTGTCTCTGTGTGTCTCTGTGTGTCTCCATGTGTCTCCGTGTGTCTCCGTGAGTGTCTGTGAGTCTCTGTGTGTCTGTGTGTGTCTGTGTGTCTCTGTGTATCTCTGTGTGTCTCNGTATTTCTGTGTCTCTGTGTGTCTTCGTGTGTCTCTGTCTCTGTGTGTCTCTGTGTGTCTCTGTATTTCAGTGTCTCTGTATTTCTGTGTGTCTCTGTGTGTCTTCGTGAGTCTCTGTGTGTCTCTGTGTGTGTGTCTCCGTGTGTGTCTCTGTGTGTGTATCTGTGTGTGTCTCCGTGTGTCTCTGTGTGTCTCCATGAGTCTCTGTGTGTGTGTCTCCATGTGTCTCCGTGTGTCTCCACGTGTCTCAGTGTGTCTCCACGTGTCTCAGTGTGTGTGTCTCTGTGTGTGTCTCTGTGTGTGTCTCCGTGTTGGAGGCAGTCGCCCTCCAACAACAACGGAGGGCGGAGAGCGACGCTCACAACAACGAGCGGAGCGCCGGGTGGCTAAAGCACAGCAGTTGGCACAGTAGGGGGCACAGTGGTGCATCAGCCAGTCATCTCGGTCATCTCGGTCAGTCGACCCGTGGCACCTGCTGGGTTGCCCGTGACCTCCTGCCAGCGGGCGTTCGACACTTCACGTGGCCTCAAGGTGCACTTGGCCTGGCACAAGCGTCGTGGTGACGTCACCGCCACTTAGTGGCGAATGGCGGTGTTGTTGTGTGAGTGTATGCGTGTCCTGTGTGTTTCCGTGAGTCTCCGTGTGTCTCTGTGTCACCATGCATCTCTGCGTGTCTCCGTGAGTTTCTGTGTGTCTCTGCGTGTCTCCGTGAATCTCTGTGTGTCTCTGGTGTCTCCGTGAGTTTCTGTGTGTCTCCGTGTGTCTCTGTGTGTCTCTGTGTGTCTCTGCGTGTCTCGTGAGTTTCTGTGTGTCTCGTGTGTCTCCGTGAACCTCTGTGTGTCTCTGCGTGTCTGTGTCTCCGTGTGTCTCCGTGAATCTCTGTGTGTCTCTGCGTGTCTCCGTGAGTTCTGTGTGTCTCCGTGTGTCTCCGTGAATCTCTGTGTGTCTCTGCGTGTCTCTGTGAGTTTCCGTGTGTCTCCGTGTGTCTCCGTGAATCTCTGTGTGTCTCTGTGTGTCTCCGTGAGTTTCGTGTGTCTCCGTGTGTCTCTGTGTGTCTCTGCGTGTCTCCGTGTGTCTCCGTGAATCTCTGTGTGTCTCTGCGTGTCTCCGTGAGTTCTGTGTGTCTCCGTGTCTCTGTGTGTCTCCGTGTCTCTGTGTGTCTCTGCGTGTCTCCGTGAGTTTCTGCGTGTCTCCGTGAGTTTCTGGTGTCTCCGTGTGTCTCCGTGAACCTCTGTGTGTCTCTGCGTGTCTCTGTGAGTTTCTGTGTGTCTCCGTGTGTCTCCGCGAATCTCTGTGTGTCTCTGCGTGTCTCCGTGAGTTTCTGTGTGTCTCCGTGTGTCTCCGTGTCTCTGTGTGTCTCTGCGTGTCTCTGTGAGTTTCTGCGTGTCTCTGTGTGTCTCCGTGTGTCTCCGTGAGTCTCCGTGTGTCTCCGTGTGTCTCACCACTGCGTCTCCCCTTGAATGATCTCGCCAGGACAATGAGGAGGCAGACGAGGGAGAAGATGAGAGGTGGGACTATGGCAACAACCAGCAGAGACCCACTACCCACACCAGCACCACCACCCAGCACAGAGTCATCCCACACACCATCATCAGCAGCAGCAGCGGCGGCGGTGATGGTGGTTCTGTCTACACAGACACAGGGAGACACGGTTAGACATGGTGTGAGATCAACAGACACGGTGAGACATGGGAAGACGTAGAGACACGGGGAGACACGGGGAGACACGGGGAGAGCGAGAGAGACATGGTNAGAGAGAGAGAGAGAGACACGGTGAGACATGGTGAGACATGGTGAGACACGGCGAGAGAGAGAGACACGGGGAGACACGGGGAGACACGGGAGAGCGAGAGAGACATGGTGAGAGAGAGAGAGAGACACGGTGAGACATGGTGAGACATGGTGAGACACGGCGAGAGAGAGAGACACGGGGAGACACGGGGAGACACGGGGAGAGCGAGAGAGACATGGTGAGAGAGAGAGAGACACGGTGAGACATGGTGAGACACGGTGAGACACGGCGAGAGAGACACGGGGAGACACGGGGAGACATGGTNAGAGAGAGAGAGACACGGTGAGACGCGAGAGAGACACGGGTGAGACACGGTGTGTGGTGAGACACGGGAGNCATGGTGAGAGCGAGAGAGACACGGGAAGACATGGTGAGAGAGACACGGGAGACACGGGGAGACACGGTGAGATACAGAGACACGGTGAGAGCGAGAGAGACACGGGAAGACATGGTGAGAGAGACACGGGGAGACACGGGGAGACAGAGAGACAGGGGAGACAAGCGAGAGACACGGGGAGACACGAGAGAGACACGGGGAGACACGGGGAGACACGGTGAGAGAGAGACACGGGGAGACACGGAGACACGGTGAGTNGTGAGAGAGAGAGACACGGGGAGACACGGTGAGACACGGCGAGAGAGACACGGTGAGACACGGTGAGAGAGAGAGACACGGGGAGAGAGCGAGAGAGACACGGGGAGACACGGGGAGACACGGGGAGACACGGGAGAAGAGAGACACGGGGAGAGAGCAGAGACAGGGAGACACTGAGAGAGAGAGACACGGGGAGACACTGAGAGAGAGAGAGAGAGACACGGGGAGACACGCACGGCGAGAGAGAGAGACACGGGGAGACACGGTGAGACACTCGCGAGAGAGACACGGGAGACACGGTGAGAGCGAGAGAGACACGGTGTGTGGTGAGACATTCAGTGTGGGGTGTGACGGGTGACCCCCCTCCAAGCCCCCCCCGCGCTACACCGGATCACACTTGTCTAGAGAGCCACTGAGTGCGCATTGTGAGAACGACACGGACACAAGACGTGGTGAGGTGAGCGTCGCTCACCGCCCCTGACGGTGAGCAGGGCGTACGCCGTGGGGGTCCCCAGGCTGAAGAGGGACAGCTGTAGAGCCCCTGGTCCCGCGAGTGACGCGCGAGATGGCGACGTCCATCCTGGTGGAGCTCCAGTGCAGCAGAGAGACGCGTGGGTCCGTGTGGGCTGAGACACGGGGACACAGTCAGACACAGAGACACACACAGAGAGACACAGAGAGACACACAGAGAGAGAGAGATACAGACACAGAGAGACACAGAGAGACATGCGGGTCTGTGTGGGCTGAGACACGGAGACACAGAGACAGAGAGACACAGAGAGACACAGACAGAGATAGAGAGATAGAGACACACAGAGAGACACNGAGACACAGAGAGAGACACAGAGAGACAGAGAGACNGACAGACAGAGAGACAGAGAGAGAGAGNGGACAGAGAGAGAGAGAGAGAGAGAGACAGAGAGAGAGAGACAGAGAAACACACAGAGAGACAGAGAGAGAGAGACAGAGAGAGAGAGAGACACAGAGAGACAGACACAGAGAGACAGAGAGATAGAGACACAGAAAGACAGAGAGACACAGATACACAGAGAGACACAGAGACACGAGAGACAGAGAGACAGAGAGAGAGACACACAGAGAGACAGAGACAGAGAGAGAGACACGCGGGTCCGTGTGGGCTGAGACACGGGGACACAGAGACAGAGAGACACAGAGAGACACAGAGAGAGAGAGATACAGACACAGAGAGACACAGAGATACAGACACAGAGAGACACAGAGAGACACAGAGAGAGAGAGATACAGACACAAAAAGATAGAGAGATACAGACACAGAGAGAGAGACACAGAGAGAGATACAGAGAGAGACAGAGAGAGACAGAGAGAGACAGAGAGACACGCGGGAGAGCGANGTCCANCCTGGTGGAGCTCCAGTGNANCAGAGAGACGCGCGGGTCCGTGTGGGCTGAGAGAGACACACAGAGACGCATAGAGAGAGACAGAGAGACAGAGAGACACAGAGACAGAGAGAGACAGAGAGACAGAGAGACANGCGGTCTGTGTGGGCTGAGACACGGAGACACAGTTAGACAGAGAGACAGAGAGACACAGAGAGACACAGAGAGACAGACACAGAGAGACACAGAGAGAGACAGAGAGAGTACCGTGTGGGCTGAGACACGGGGACACAGAGACAGAGAGACACAGAGAGACACAGAGAGACACAGAGAGCAGACACAGAGAGAGACAGAGAGACANTGGGCGTGTGGTGAGACAGAGACACAGAGCAGAGCAGACAGAGAGACACAGAGAGACACAGACNGAGAGAGAGACACAGAAAGACACAGAGACAGAGAGACACAGAGAGAGACAGAGAGACGCNTGGGTCCGTGTGGGCTGAGACACAGGAGACACAGAGACACAGAGACACAGAGAGACACAGACAGAGATAGAGAGAGAGAGAGAGACACAGAGAGACAGACACAGAGAGACAGAGAGACAGAGACACAGNAAGACAGAGAGACACAGAGACACAGAGAGACAGAGAGACAGAGAGAGAGACAGAGAGAGAGAGAGACACAGAGAGACACACAGAGAGACACAGAGAGAGACACACAGAGAGACACAGAGAGAGAGAGACACACAGAGAGAGAGACACAGAGAGAGAGAGAGAGAAACAGACAGAGAGACAGCGGGTCCANGGGGCTGAGACAGGGAGGTAGGGAGACACAGAGAGAGACAGAGAGACACAGAGAGAGACAGAGGAGAGAGACAGAGAGACAGAGAGAGACAGAGAGACAGACAGAGAGACAGCGGGAGGGGCGAGACACGGGATAGAGACACAGAGAGAGACAGAGAGACACAGAGAGACAGAGACACAGAGAGAGACAGNGACAGAGAGAGACAGAGACACAGAGAGNGACGGAGAGAGAGAGAGACAGAGAGAGACAGNGAGAGACACACAGAGNGACACNCNGAGAGACAGACAGAGAGACTAGAGAGAGAGAGAGAGAGAGACACACACAGAGAGACACACAGAGACAAGAGAGAGACACAGAGACACAGAGAGACNGAGAGACACGGTGAGAGAGCGTGTGAGAGAGAGAGACAGAGAGAGACAGAGAGAGAGAGACACAGACACNGAGAGACAGAGAGAGAGACAGAGAGAGTACAGAGAGTTAGACAGAGACACAGAGACAGAGACAGAGAGACAGAGAGAGACACGAGAGACACAGAGACAAGACGAGAGAGAGACAGAGAGAGACNAGAGAGACAGAGAGAGACAGAGAGAGACAGAGACACAGAGACNGAGAGAGACAGAGAGACACAGAGGCAGGGAGAGAGAGACACAGACNGAGAGAGAGACACAGAGACAGAGAGACACAGAGAGAGNGAGAGACAGACACACAGAGAGAGAGAGAGACAGAGAGTTACAGAGACAGAGACACAGAGACACAGAGACNGAGAGNGNCAGTCAGACACAGAGAGAGAGACACAGAGACACAGAGACACAGAGAGAGAGACACAGAGAGACACACAAGAGAGAGACNGAGAGAGNGNCACGAGAGACAGTGAGACAGAAAGAGATCATGCNGAGAGACGGGGAGNGNGAGAGACACACTTACCCAGAGNCAGAGAGACACCCGAGAGAGACAGAGNGNGAGACAGAGGACACAGAGAGACNGAGAGACAGANAGACAGAGAGACACAGAGAGANACAGAGAGAGACACANAAGAGAGACAGAGTTATACAGGCACNGNGNCACAGAGGGACACAGAGACAGAGAGCAGACAGTAGGAGAGCAGACGGTGTGCGACCTTGAGCNGGAGAGCAGGCCCGAGGGTTTGTCACGGANTGGGGAGTCNGGACGGANACGGGAGGTCAAGANTGGCTGTGTCTCCCTCGNACAGNACACAAAGANGGANAGNTGACNGGAGAGACACGGGGGGAGAACACAGAGAGANNACAGAGNGAAGACACGNAAAGGGANNAAACANGGGGTGNAAAGAGGGAGGAAGAGAGGGACAGAGAGAGAGAGAGACAGAGAGACAGAGAGGCGGGAGAGACAGGGAGAGAGAGACGAGGAGAGAGACACGGGGAGAGACAGGAGAGNGGGGAGAGACAGGGAGAGAGAGGGAGAGAGAGAGAGACACGGTGGAGAGACACGGGGAGAGAGACACGGGGAGAGAGACAGGGAGAGAGACACGGGGAGAGACATGGGGAGAGAGACACGGGGGAGAGACACGGGAGAGAGACACGGGAGAGAGACACGGAGAGAGAGAGAGGAGAGAGAGACACNGGGAGAGAGGGACACGGGGAGAGAGACACGGGTCTGAGAGAGACACGGGAGAGAGACACNGAGAGACACGGGGAGAGAGAGAGAGAGACACGGGGAGAGAGACAGCGGGGAGAGACACGGGAGAGAGAGACACGGGGGAGAGAGACACGGGGAGAGACACGGGGAGAGAGACANGGGAGAGAGACACGGGAGAGAGACACNGGGAGAGAGACAGGGAGAGAGACACGGGGAGAAACGGGAGAGAGACACGGGGAGAGACAGGAGAGACACNGGGAGAGAGAGAGACACGAGAGAGAGACACGGGAGAGAGGAGAGACACGGGNGAAGACACGGGGAGAGGACACGGGGAGAGAGACACGGNAGAGAGACACGGGAGAGACACGGAGAGAGACACGGGAGAGAGACACGGGGGAGAGAGACACGGGAGAGAGAAGGGGGAGAGACACGGGAGAGAGACACGGGAGAGACACGGGAGAGAGACACGGGAGAGAGACAGGGGAGAGAGACACGGGGGGANANCACGGAANCTGCAANNGGGAGAGACAGAGNGAAAGAACAGAGAGTGACAGAAGNGAGAGAGTGACGCGAAGAGACACAGAAGAGAGTGAGAAGGGAGACACGGAAGACACGGGGAGAGAGACGGAGGAGAGACACGGGGAGAGAGACACNGGGAGAGANGGAGAGAGACAGGGAGGAGANACGGAGAGAGACACGGGGAGAGAGAGACNGGAGAGAGACGGGAGAGACANGGGGGAGAGACACGGGGAGAGAGAGAGACACGGGAGAGACACGGGAGAGAGACACGGGGAGAGACACGGTGGGAGAGAGAGAGAGACACGGGGAAGAGAGAGAGAGACACGGGGAGAGAGAGACACGGGGAGAGAGAGAGAGNGAGAGAAGAGAGACACGGGGAGAGACACNGGGAGAGAGACNGGAGAGACACGGGGAGAGACACGGAGAGAGANAGGAGAGAGAGACACGGGAGAGAGACAGGGAGAGAGACACGGGNGAGAGACACGGGGAGAGACACGGGGAGAGAGACACGGGGAGAGAGACAGAGAGAGACACGGGGAGAGACACGGGAGAGAGACAGGAGAGAGAGACACGGGGAGAGACAGGGAGAGAGACACGGGGAGAGAGTACATGAGAGAGACACGGGGAGAGACACGGAGAGAGATGAGAGAGACACGGGAGAGAGACACGGGAGAGAGACACGTGAGAGAGACACGGGGAGAGACACGGGAGAGAGACAGGGAGAGAGACGCNGGGAGAGAGACACGGGAGAGAGACATGGGAGAGAGACAGAGACACGGGGAGAGACACGGGGAGAGAGACAGGGAGAGACACANGGGAGAGAGACAGGGAGAGACACAGCGGGGAGACACGGGAGAGAGACACNGGGAGAGAGGAGAGAGAGAGACAGAGAGACGGANAGAAGAGAGAGACACGGTGGNAGAGAGAGGGAGAGAGACNGAGAGACGGAGAGANGGGAGAGAGGGAGAGAGACACGGGCAGAGACACGGAGAGAGACATGGGAGAAAGACAGAGACACAGGAAGAGAGAGACACGGGAGACAGAGACACAGGGAGAGATGTGGAAGAGAGAGAGACATGTTTTCGTATTGACCAAGCTCCACTGACGCTCTTTGTCAGAAGTGATAAAACACAATGACATCAGCTCCACGAGGAGGGGACATATTGATCGTCATCAAAGAGACACCCAGAGACACCCACGAGAGACCCATAGACACCCACAGACACCCACAGAGACCTATAGACACCCACAGACACCCAAGAGACCCACAGACACCCATAAACACCCACAGACACCCACAGAGACCTATAGAGACCCATAGACACGCACAGACACCCACAGAGACCCAAAGAGACCCATAGAGACCCACAGAGANCCACAGACACCCAGAGAGACCCATAGACACCCACAGAGACCCATAGACACTCACAGAGACTCACATAAACCCATAGACACCCACAGAGATCCAGACCCATAGACACCCACAGACACCCACATACACCCAGAGAGACCCACAGAGACCCATAGACACGCACAGACACCCAGAGAGACCCATAGAGACCCACAGAGACCCAAAGAGACCCATAGACACCCACAGAGACCTATAGACACTCACAGACACACAGAGACACCCACAGACACCCATAGACACCCACAGACCCACAGAGACCCAAAGAGACCCATAGACACCCACAGAGACCTAGACACTCACAGAGACTCACATAAACCCATAGACACCCACAGAGATCCAGAGAGACACCCATAGTCTATGGGTGTATCTGTGGGCCTCTGTGGGTCTCTGTGCGTGTCTGCTGGTGTCTAGGGGTCTCTGTGGGTGTCTATGTGTCTCGATGGGTCTCTGTGGGTCTCTGTGGGTGTCTATGGGTCTCTCTGGATCTCTGTGGGTCTCTGTGGGTCTCTGTGGGAGTCTATGGGTGTCTGTGGGTGTCTCTGTGTGTCTGTGAGTGTCTATAGGTCTCTGTGGGTGTCTATGGGTCTCTTTGGGTCTCTGTGGGTGTCTATGGGAGTCAATGGGTGTCTATGGGTCTCTGTGGGTGTCTATGGGTCTCTGTGGGTCTCTGTGTGGGTCTCTATAGGCCATAGAGACACACACAGAGAGATCCATAGACACTCACAGAGACCCACAGGTAGACCTATAGACCCATAGACACGCACAGAGACTCACATAAACCCATAGACACCCACAGAGACCCACACAGACCTATAGAGACCCATAGACACTCACAGAGTCTCACATAAACCCATAGACACTCACAGAGACCCACACAGGTACCTATAGAGACCCATAGACACGCACAGAGACTCACAGACACCCAAGACACCCACAGAGACCCAAAGAGACCCATAGACACCCACAGAGACCCACAAAACCTATAGAGACCCATAGACACGCACAGAGACTCACATAAACCCAGACACCCACAGAGACCCACAGAGGCCTATCGAGACCCATAGACACGCACAGAGACTCACATAAACCCATAGACACCCACAGAGAACCACAGAGACCTATAGAGACCTATAGACACGCACAGAGACCCACAGAGGCCCACAGAGGCCTATCGAGACCCATAGACACCCACAGAGAACCACAGAGACCTATAGAGACCCATAGACACGCACAGAGACACACAGAGACCTATAGAAACCCATAGACACCCACAGAGAACCACAGAGGCCTATCNAGACACATAGACACCCACAGAGACCCACAGAGACCCACAGAGGCCCACAGAGACACCCACAGAGACCCACAGAGACCTATAGAAACCCATAGACACCCACAGAGAACCACAGAGACCTATAGAGACCCATAGACACGCACAGAGACCCACAGAGACCTATAGAAACCCATAGACACCCACAGAGAACCACAGAGGCCTATCAGACACATAGACACCCACAGAGACCCACAGAGACCCACAGAGGCCCACAGAGACACCCACAGAGACCCACAGAGACCTATAGAAACCCATAGACACGCACAGAGAACCACAGAGNCCTATAGAAACCCATAGACACGCACAGAGACCCACAGAGACCCACAGACCCATAGACACCCACAGAGACCCACAGAGAGACACCCCATAGACACCCACAGAGACCCACAGAGACAAACCCATAGACACGCACAGAGACCCACAGAGACCCATAGACACGCACAGAGACTCACATAAACCCATAGACACCCACAGAGACACCCACAGATACCTAGAGACCCATAGACACCCACAGAGACTCACATAAACCCATAGACACCCACAGAGACCCACAGACACCCAAGACCCACAGAGACCTATAGAGACCCATAGACACCCACAGAGACTCACATAAACCCATAGACACCCACAGAGACCCACAGAGACCCACAGAGACACCCACAGNACACCCACAGACACCCACAGAGACACCCACAGAGACCCACAGAGACACCCACAGACACCCACAGAGACACCCACAGAGAACACCCACAGACACCCACAGAGACCCAGAGAGACANCCACAGAGACACCCACAGAGANTCACACATAGACACCCACAGAGACCCACAGAGACACCCACAGAGACACCCACAGACACCCACAGAGACACCCACAGAGACCCACAGAGACACCCACATAGACACCACAGAGACACCCACAGAGACCCACAGAGNCACCACAGAGACTCACACATAGACACCCACAGAGACCCACAGACCCACAGAGACCCACAGAGACCCACGAGACACCACAGAGACACCCACAGAGACCCACAGAGACACCCACAGATGACACCCACAGAGACCCACAGAGANCCACAGAGACACCCACAGAGACACCCANAGACCCACACCCATAGACACCCACAAGACCCACAGAGACCCACAGAGACCACAGAGACCCACAGAGACCCACAGACACCCACAGAGACCCACAGAGACCCACAGAGACACCCACAGAGACCCACAGAGACCCACGAGACCCACAGACCACAGAGACACCCAGAGACCCACAACACCCACAGAGACCCACAGAGNCACCCACAGAGACCCACAGAGACCCACAGAGACCCCTACAGAGACACAGAGACCCAGNCACCACACAGAGACACAGAGCTACACAGAGACAGACCCACAGAGACACAGAGTTAGTCCNCAGACCACACTAGCGAGACCCACAGACCCACAGAGACCCACAGAGACCCACAGAGACCCACCCAGAGACCCACAGAGACACAGAGACACAGAGACCCNCAGAGATGGCCCACAGTCCAGACACAGAGACCCACAGACAGACCCCACAGNCACCCCAGACCCACAGAGACCCACAGAGACCACAGAGACCCACAGAGACCACAGAGNCACACAGACCCACAGAGACCCACAGAGACCCCAGAGACACAGAGACCCACAGAGACCACAGAGACCCACAGAGACCCACAGAGACCCACAGAGACCCANAGAACACCCACAGAGACACCCACAGAGACACAGAGACACAGAGACACCCGACACACAGAGACACAGAGACACCCACAGAGACACACAGAGACCCACAGAGACCCACAGAGACCCACAGAGACACAGAGACCCCACAGACACCCACAGACACCCACCCACAGACACCCACAGAGACCACAGAGACCCACAGAGACCCACAGAGACCCACAGAGACCCACAGAGNCACCCACAGACACCCACAGAGANCCACAGAGACACAGAGACACCCACAGAGACCACAGAGACCCACAGAACCCACAGACACACAGAGACCCACAGACCCAGACCCACAGAGACCCACAGAGACTCACAGAGACACACAGAGACCCACAGAGACACAGAGCAGAGNCACACAGAGACCCACAGAGAATCGCCCACAGAGANCCCACAGAGACCCACAGAGACCCACAGACAGAGACACACAGAGACAGAGACACAGAGNCANCCANAGCACACCCACAGAGNCACAGAGACACAGNGACCACATAGACACCCACAGAGCAGAGACACAGAGACACAGAGACACAGAGACACAGAGACCCACAGAGATCACACATAGACACACAGAGACCCACAGAGACACAACCCACAGAGACACAGAGACACAGAGNCANCCACAGAGACCCACAGACACCCCACAGAGACCCACAGAGACACAGAGATGGCCCACAGAGANCCACAGAGNCACACAGAGACCCCCATAGACANCCACAGAGACCCACAGAGACCAGAGACCCACAGAGNCATGGGTCCCACAGAGACACACAGAGNCACCCACAGAGACACCCACAGAGANCCACAGACACAGAGACACAGACCCACAGAGACACACAGAGACCCACAGAGACACCNATAGACACCCACAGAGNCACCCACAGAGACACAGAGACCCACAGAANCCACAGAGTACACCCACAGAGCACACCACAGAGACCCCACCAGAGACACAGAGNCACCCACAGAGACCCCCAGAGACCCACAGAGACCCNCAGAGACANCCACAGAGACNCACTACCATAGACACCCACAGAGACCCACAGAGACCACAGAGTACCACAGAGACACAGAGACCCACAGAGACNCCCCAGAGACACAGACCCACAGAGACCCACGAGACCCACAGAGCCCACAGAGATGGGTCCCACAGAGACCCAGAGGGTCTCTACACCCACAGAGACCCACAGAGACACAGACCCACAGAGACCACAGACACCCACAGAGACCCACAGAGACCCACAGAGANCCAGAGACCCACAGAGACCCCACAGAGACACAGAGACCCACAGAGATGGGTCCCACAGAGACAGACCCAGTAGACACCCACAGAGACCCACAGAGACNTATAGAGACCCATAGACACCCACAGAGACTGTACAACTAAACCCATAGACACCCACAGAGACACCCACAGAGACACCCACAGAGNCACCCACAGAGANCCAACAGAGACCCACTGTGAGAGNCATGGGTCCCACAGAGACCCCTACAGAGAGCCCACAGAGACCCACAGAGACACCCATAGACACCCACAGAGACCCAGAGTGGGTCTCTACANCCACAGTCAGNCCCCAGAGACCCACAGAGACACAGAGACACCACAGAGCNTGGGTCCACAGAGACTCCNAAGAGANCCATAGACACCCACAGAGACCCACAGAGANNATAGAGACCCATAGACACCCACAGAGACCACACATAGACACCCACAGAGACCCACAGAGACACAGAGACCCAGAGACCCACAGAGACCCACAGAGACCCCAGAGACCCCAGAGANCCACAGAGACACAGAGACCAGACANCCACAGAGACAGAGNCACACAGAGACACAGAGACACAGNGACCCATAGACACCNACAGAGACACAGAGANCCACAGAGANCCACAGAGACNCACACATAGACACCACAGAGACACAGAGACCCACAGAGACCCACAGACCACAGAACCCACAGACCCCAGACCCACAGAGACACAGAGACCACAGAGACCCCAGAGACCCACAGAGACACCCCNCNCAGACCCACAGACGACACACAAGACACCCAAGAGACACCACAGAGANCCACAGAGACCACANAACCACAGAGACCCANAGAGACCCACAGAGCCCACAGAGACACANAACCCACAGAGACTCACACATAGACACCCACAGAGACCCACAGAGACCCCAGAGACCCCAGAGNCACCCACAGAGACCCACAGAGACCCACAGAGNCNCCCCAGAGCCCACAGAGACCCACAGAGANCCCAGAGACCCACAGAGACACAGAGACACACAGACACCCACAGAGACCCACAGAGACCCCAGAGACAGAGCTTTAGACCAGAGACACAGAGNCCCAGAGACCGAGACACAGAGACACAGACACAGACAGACACAGAGACCCACAGAGACACAGAGNCCACAGANACACAGACACCCCAGAGACACAGAGAGCCCCAGAGACCCACAGACACAGAGACCACAGAGACCACAGAGACACAGACCCCAGAGANCCACAGAGACACACTGACCACAGAGAAGTGCCCACAGAGACCCACAGAGACACAGAGATCCCACAGAGACCNACAGACAGACCCAGACCCACAGAGACCCACAGAGACCCACCACAGAGACTCCCAGAGACCAGAGACCCCACAGAGANCCAGACGNTGGCCCACAGAGACCCACAGNCACAGANATGTCCCACAGAGTTGACACAANCCACAGAGANCCACAGNCCACAGAGANCCACAGAGATGGGTCCCACAGACCCACAGAGTACCCACAGAGNTGGCCCACAGAGACAGAGACCCCAGAGACCCAGAGACCCACAGCCACAGAGACCCACAGAGACCCACAGAGACACAGAGACCCACAGAGACCACAGAGACCCACAGAGACCCACAGAGCCACAGAGANCCACAGAGGGCCCACAGACCCACAGAGACCCACAGAGATGGGTCCCACAGAGANCCCAGACCCCAGNGACACAGAANCCAGAGACCCACAGACCCACAGAGACCCACAGACACCCACAGAGACCCACAGAGCCAGAGACCCACAGAGACCCACANANCACACAGACCCCAGAGATTCCCACAGAACCCACAGAGACCCAGAGACCACAGANNNACCCAGAGNCACCCACAGAGACCCACAGANNCACCCACAGAGACCACAGAGACCCAGACACAGAGACCCACAGAGACCCACAGAGACCCACAGAGACCCCAGAGNCACCCAGAGACCCACAGAGANCCACAGAGACCCACAGAACCCACAGAGACCCACAGAGATCTCACACAAGACACCCACAGAGACCCACAGNGACCCACAACCCACAGAGACCCAGAGACACCCAGAGACCCACAGAGACCCACATAGACACCCACAGAGACCCACAGAGACCCCAGACCCACAGAGACCCACAGAGACACAGAGACCCCAGAGACCCACAGAGACCACANAAACCCATAGNCACCCACAGAGACCCAGAGACCCACAGAGACCAGAGACCCACAGAGACCCCAGAGACCCACAGAGACCCACAGAGACCACAGACACCCACAGAGACACAGACCCACAGACCCACAGAGACCACAGACCCACAGAGNCCTATAGACACCCACAGAGACCCCAGAGACCCACAGAGACCCACGAGACCCACAGAACCCAGAGACCCACAGAGACCCACAACCCATAAACCCAGAGACCCACAGAGANCCAGAGACCCACNGAGACCACAATAACCCCAGAGACCACAGACCCACAGAGCCCAGAGACCCACAGAGACCCACAGAGACACAGAGACCCACAGAGACCACAGAGACCCACCCNCACCCACAGAGACCCACAGAGACCCACAGAGACCCACAGAGACCACTAAACCCAGACACCCACAGAGACCCACAGAGACCCACAGAGACCCACAGAGACCCAGAGACCCACAGAGACCCCAGAGACCCACAGAGACCCAGAGACCCATAGCACCACAGAGACCCACAGAGACCATAGAGACCCATAGACACCCACAGAGACCACANAAACCCATAGACACCCACAGAGACCCACGAGACCACAGAGACCCACAGAGACCACATAAACCCATAGACACCCACAGAGACCCACAGAGACCCAGAGACCCACAGAGACCACAGAGACCCACAGAGACCCACAGAGACCCACAGAGACCCAAAGAGACCCATAGACACCCACAGAGACCCACGAGACACCTATAGAGACCCTGCACCCACGAGACCACAACATAGACACCCAGAGACCCCACAGCACCAGNGACCCACAGAGACCACAGAGAACCCAGTAGNCCCCACAGAGACCACAAGANCTAGAGACACCCAGAGNCACCCACAGAGGTACACCCAGAGACCACAGAGACCCACAGAGCTTACCCACAGAGACCCACAGAGACCACAGAGACCACAGAGACCTCACAGAGACCCACAGAGACCCCAGAGNCACCCACAGAGACCCAAAGAGACCCATAGACACCCACAGAGACCCACAGAGACCATAATGAGACCCATAGACACCCACAGAGNCCNCACATAGACACCCACAGAGACACCCACAGAGAGGCCTCGGCAAGGCAAGGTAAAAGTTAAAATGTAAAAACAACGAGCCTGCCTGTACCCTGCCTTACCTTACCACAATACAATCACCTTCTACCCTACCTTTTACCTTACCACTAATACAAATGACCCGATTACAGGCTAATTACTGTGTACTACGACACGTGAACACGGTTTGTGACGGTAAATTTGGGTAGAGCGCCTTGCTCAATAGAATATTGTCAGGGATCGGGAACCTGTGCTGGGGCCATGAATATTGTAAATATATTGCATTGAGAGCCATATAGATGTTTAACGTATATAAGATAATTGGTTATTTACCCTTCTATCTGGCAACAAAACTGACACCTTTTTGCAAGGAGTCATGTTTGCAAACCGCAATACCTGAGTCATAATACAAACAAAATCATATAATAAATTAAATATGATACTTTTAAGCACTTCTGGTCCGCGTGGTTTTGCTATGGCCTTGTAGTCTGGTTCNTACGTGGTAGGCTGAGCTTCGTGCAGGCGTGACCCGTGACATTTATCTTCAAAACTAATTTCTGTTCACTTTAAAATGACACGGTATTATTAAACAATATCACAAGTATTTTAAAATCAGTTCCAAACTGATTTTTGTTCTTTTTTCAACTCAAAATTGTCTGGGAGCCTATGCCGTCACTGGAAGAGCCATATATGGCTCGCGAGCCATAGGATCCCGACCGCTGCACTACACTATACACTACACGTTGCACTCACACTGATACACTACCACCACTATATCTACACTATAGAGACTACTACACACTACACTATACACTATACACGCATCACTATACACTACACTAATATACACTACATATACTCACTNCTATCCATACACTAACACTACACTACTCTACACTATACNCTACACTACATAACTCCACTTTTCTACACTACACTATACTCTACACTACTATACACTAGACTACCNAAACACTACACTATACTCACTACAGAATCGCNGGATCCCCGGATCCNAAATCACCGCNGAGAAAGATCCTATGGCTCGCGATCGCTATCCGATCGCTGCCTTGATGATTCCAATTGTACACGCTCGTTGTCGTGGTTGCATCCTCAAATCTGTAACTCAATTTTACCACCCACTTCCCAATGTGCTCTCACTGCAAACTCAGGTGTACTTGTGTCATACTGATGACAATACCATATTCTATCGTAAAAAGTGTTTTAAACTTANTTTGTATCGTGTTATGTTTCGGCNTGGCTCTAATTTCCACCTCAACTATGGCTGTAATGGCCATTACTGCCATCACCACCACTATCACTATCACCATCACCATCACCACTATCACCACCATCACCACCACTATCACCATCACCACCACTATCACNATCACCACCTCGCCACCATCACCACCATCACCACCACAGTATCACCATCACCACCACTATCACCACCATCACCATCACCACCACCNTCACCACCATCACCATCACCACCATCACCACCATCACCATCACCACCATCACTATCACCACCATCACTGCCATCACCACCACCATCACCACCACTATCACCATCACCACCATCAGCATCACCATCACCACCACTACCACCACCATCACTGCCATCACCACTATCACATCACCACCATCACTATNACCTTCANTATCATCAGCACCATCACCACCATCACCACCATCACCATCACCACCATCACTATCACCACCATCACCATCACCACCATCACCATCAGCACCATCACCACCACCACCTCANCACCACTATCACCACCACATCACAATCACCTTCATATCATCTCAGCACCATCACCACCATCACCACTCACCACCACCACCATCACACCACCACCACCATCACCATCACCACCATCACCACCACNTCACCACACCACCACTATCACCATCACCATCACCATNCCACACCATCACCATCACCACCACCATCACCACCATCACCACCATCACCATCACCACCACTATCACAATCACCACCATCACNCACCTTCAGTANTCATCTCAAGCACCATCACCACGATCACCACCACCATCTTNATCACCACCACTCTCCATCACCACCATCACCAGAAATAAATCCACACGATCAATATGCATGAGCACNCGCCTCCCANCCACTGAATTTGCAAAGACCACACTCTCCCCATCTGTGATGACCTCATCACACACACAAGACAAAGATCCCCCGTGTAGCCTTAACAGACTGTAGGGGCAAGTGCTGTTAGCGAGCACCTATAANGCCGGCACGGCACACGAGGGGTGGGTGGCCAGCACCACGCCGGCCGCCTTTGTCTCCTCGTTTACACACCGCACCGNACTCATTTGAGGCTGAGTCGACCTGAGGCCAGGATGTTCAGATAATCACAGAGACACACACACAGAGAGACACACAGAGAGAAACACAGAGACATGTTCACACGNCACACACACAAGACAAAGATCCCCCGTGTAGCCTTAACAGGCTGTAGGGGCAAGTGCTGTTAGCAGCACCTATGAAGGCCGGCACGGCACACGANGGGGTGGGTGGCCAGCACCACGCCCGACCGCCTTTGTCTCCCCAGTGGCGATGTTTACACACCGCACCAAGTACTCATTTGAGGCTGAGTCGACCTAGGGGAGGCCCAGGACCGGTAGCAACAGTGAATCCAGGTACAGATTGGTAGCAACAGTGACTCTAGGGCACCATCATCACAGATCACACTGTCAACACACTTGTTCTGGCATAGGTATTCCAACGGTTTTAATGTAATTTTGGGCGCTGATTCCAAATCTGGCATCAGTTTTTGTCTATCACATCAGGTTTAAGTACTTTTGTGGAGAATAGAAATATAAGAATTGGTCTCCCGGTTGTCTGGCAACTGAACAGCTGTGTTAAGATGATTAAACACCAAACTGAAACCTTTGCAAGGAGTCATGTCACTGCATTCACCGCAGATACTTGTGGTGAAAACACCAACAAAAACACGTGCTCTGACAGTAAATGCATTATAGTATTGGTCCTTTCGGTAAAGTCACGTAGAAGGGAAATAATAAAATAATGAAAATATAAAACAATATATTCTTGGTTCTTTCGGGAAAGTCACGTAGAAGGGAAGTAATAAAATAATAAAAATAAAACATAATCAAATAATTCTCACGACGTTCGGCTACAACGCAAGCACCTGAGGACGGCTGCTTGTGTTGTAGCCGAAACGTCGTGAGAATTATTTTATTATGTTTTATTTTATTACTTCCCTTCTACGTGACTTTACCGAAAGAACCAAGAAGATGAATCCCTGCAGTCACGAAAGCTTTAAATCGAAAAAAAACAATATTTTTACATGAAGAATATGAATCCCTGCAGTCACGAAACCTTTAAATCAAAAGTATCCGATGCATTGTCTTTGAAACTGATTGGTCCACACCAGAGACAGCTTTCTTTAAGAGCCTCGTCCCAAACAGTGTTAGACCAAATGACGCCAAAAGTCAGTTTAAAAGTGTAAAACCTCTTCTTGTATGTTGACACTGGCAAAGGAGGTTCCCGTGTGACAGAGAATAGAGAACGATTTTTTATCCACAAATTTGCTCATCTGCCACCGAAAGCTCGTGTTGCCTCGCGAAGAGTGAGTGAGTAACGCGGTGAGCTCAGCGCCTCGGGAATGTCCCTTCTTCTTCAGAGCAGAGCAGCGGCGTAGCCAGTGCGGTGGCTTGTGACTTGTGCTCGTTGACATCCCATTGGAACCTCATTTGCAGTAAAAAATATGATAATTGAGGTTCCAATGGTGTAAATGCTTCACCCCGAGCTCTCATACTCTGATGGTGCATTGTCTTTGAGTTGTGCGCCTTTTGGCGTCATCTGGTCCAACCCATGTGAGACTAGGCTCTAAGGAAAGCTGTCTCGGGTGTGGACCAATCAACTTCAAGGACAGTGCATACATTATCAGAGTTGTGTTTTTTGTTTGCATTATGGCCGCAGGTATGTGGTCTATGCAAACATGACTCCTCGTAAAAAGATGTCAGTTTTGTTGCCAGATAGAAGGGTAAAAAACAATTATATTTTACTGGCAAATGAGGTTCCAATGGTGTAAATGTTTGCCCCGAGCTCTCATACTCTGATGGTGCATTGTCTTTGAGTTGTGCGCCTTTTGGCGTCATCTGGTCCAACCCATGTGAGACTAGGCTCTAAGGAAAGCTGTCTCGGGTGTGGACCAATCAACTTCAAGGACCATGTGAGACTAGGCTCTAAGGAAAGCTGTCTCGGGTGTGGACCAATCAACTTCAAGGACCATGTGAGACTAGGCTCTAAGGAAAGCTGTCTCGGGTGTGGACCAATCAACTTCAAGGACCATGTGAGACTAGGCTCTAAGGAAAGCTGTCTCGGGTGTGGACCAATCAACTTCAAGGACCATGTGAGACTAGGCTCTAAGGAAAGCTGTCTCGGGTGTGGACCAATCAACTTCAAGGACCATGTGAGACTAGGCTCTAAGGAAAGCTGTCTCGGGTGTGGACCAATCAACTTCAAGGACCATGTGAGACTAGGCTCTAAGGAAAGCTGTCTCGGGTGTGGACCAATCAACTTCAAGGACAGTGCACATTATCAGAGTTGTGTTTTTTTTGCATTATGACTGCAGGTATTGTGGTCTATGCAAACATGACTCCTTGTAAAAAGGTGTCCGTTTTGTTGCCAGATAGAAGGGTAAAAAACAATTATTTTTACTGGCAAATGAGGTTCCCATAGAGCATCAACATGAACAACAACAACAACAACGGCGACATCGGCAACAACCTCGTCACCACTTGGAGACACACGCACCAAGCCAGCAACACGCTACTGTCACGCATGTCACGTAACACGCGGTGAAGGACACTGCACCACGGCCGCCTGGCAGAGGCCATTGGATACTTCAAGATATGAAAAAACCTAAGAATATGAAGCCACTGGATACCTGCAGCCAGCCGCAGGCACCGGGGGGCACACGGCGCTACAGACTCGGCAAACCACCGGCGCTGCCGTGAAGACGTCGGGAAAACTTTAAGGAAAAGGACAACAACACCGTTCTTTTTTCGATTTAAAGCTTCTTTCGTGACTGCAGCAGGGATTCATCTTCTTGGTTCTTTCGGTAAAGTCGTCACGTAGAAGGGAAGTAATAAAATAATAAAATAAAACAATAAAATAATTCTCACGACGTTTCGGCCACAACGCAAGCAGCCGTCCTCAGGTGAAGAACACGTCTGTCGATAAGACAGAGTCTGAATGACACAGCGCACGAGCTCAAGAGGAATTTAGCATATTTATGGGAAATGCAGGTATGTGATTAGTACTACTTATGCCCGTGCATTATGCAGGATTAGCATTCAGACGCTGTCTCCCCGACAGACCTGTTCTTCACCTGAGGACGGCTGCTTGCGTTGTGGCCGAAACGTCGTGAGAATTTTTTATTATGTTTTTATTTTATTATTTCCTTTCTACGTGATGACTTTACCCAAAGAACCAAGAAGATGAACACCGTTCATGGCATTCACACGAACGGACTTGGAAACGAGCGAAACGGAATGTGTGCCGATGCATTCGTGGGGCTTTAAAATTGTTTCGTTGGAGAATTTTTGGGACGTGTTGCGAAATTGTGTTTGCAACAAGGCTTTTGCATTGCAGATGCCAGAGACGATGCATTTTTACATTGGTTTATAAGTGGTGATCTTTTGAAATCCTTTATATTAAGTTTGCTTGCTTGCTTGCTTACGACCGTGCAAATCTTTCGGTCGTTTTCTAACCCACTTCCCGTGATCCAATCGAGCTGACATTTTGCACACAGACTCGTTGTGCGTGACTATTAATTTTGGTAAAATTTTTTTCAAAATTTTACACTTTCTAGAAAAAAAAATATATATTTAATTTCCAATTGCTTAATGGTGCAGGCAATCATCTGACCCATAGGTGGCAGCCATCTCAAGCCAGAGGACGAGAGGACTCTAGCCGACGCCACGCATATAAAGGATTTATAGTGAAAACTTTGTGTTTTTACGGGCTAATTTTTTCATCATAAAGGTTTACAAGCGCCCTGTTGACCGCTCGTGTCCAATGTAGAGCCCCGGGAACCGAACGGGTCTCCGGACAGAGTGAGGTTTGGTGGCACGGACAACTTGGGTGCGTTCGTAACGAGCCTGGCTTCTGTGACGCGGCAAAGAAGGCGCCACCACCAGCCTCTCCGTTGCATCCTCTCGCGTTGGGTTACAAGCTGCCGCCAACTCTAGAGCATCTTTGTGTGCCTGTCCAAGCGTAGACCGGGCGAGAGCAGGCCGGAGCATTGCAGGTGGCAACCACGAAGACTACTCAGCGTGTCCATGCCGTGTTGAACATCGGTGTCAACATCATTGTGACTTTGTGTAATTTGTGAATGTCCATCACTCCTTTTTTCGATTTAAAGCTTTCGTGAGTGCAGGGATTCATCTTCTTGGTTCTTTCGGTAAAGTCGTCACGTAGAAGGGAAGTAATAAAAGAATAAAAATAAAACATAAAATAATTCTCACGACGTTTCGTCCTGAAGACGGCTGCTTGCGTTGTGGCCGAAACGTCGTGGGAATTATTTTATTGTTTATTTTTATTATTTTATTACTTCCCTTCTACGTGACTTTACCGAAAGAACCAAGAAGATCCATCGCTCCTGTTGAAAGTTAACCGTGATGGGTTGAAAGTTGCAATTTGAACGCGTTTACATTTTAGTTGTAAATTTTTTGGAGGATTAATGTAGATTTTTTACGCTGACTGCAGCAGCAGCAGCGAAAGGTTTAAAAGGTTGCAGTAAAAATGCTTCAGCTGTCTGGAAATGAAGAATGTTGAAATAAAAAAAGTTTTAAAAAATTACAATTTGCATTGCTATTTTGTCCATGAACCCAGACCAGATTTCTCTTGGCACTCCTTGGGTCCTGTCACTTTAGCGGCTCCAATTCATTTTCAATTTGGGGGTTTACTAATAGGGGTTTTCCCCTTTTTCTGGCAACAAAACTGACACCTTTTGCAAGGAATCATGTTTACATTAACCGCAATACTTGCAGTCAAATGCAAACAAAAACACAATACTCTGATAATTGATGCGTTGTCTTTGAAACTGATTGGTCCACACCAGAGGCAGCTTTCTTTAGAGCCTAGTCTCATATGGCGTTCGACCAGATGACGCCAAAAGGCGCTACACAGTTCAAGACAATGCACCATCAGAGTAATGAGAGCTCGGGGTGAGCAGCTACATCATGGGACCTCCTTTGCCAGTACCAACATATACTCATAGGGGTTTTCCCCTTTTTATGGCAACAAAACTGACACCTTTTGCAAGATAATGCATACATTACCAGAGTATTGTTTTTTGTTTACATTTGACTGCAAGTATTGTGGTTAATGTAGACATGATTCCTTACAAAAGGTGTCAGTTTTGTTGCCAGAAAAAAGGGGAAAACCCCTATGAGTATATGTTGGTACTGGCAAAGGAGGTCCCATAATGTAAATGTGTGGGTTGTCAACTTGCTCGTAGCCAGAGTTATTGCTCCCACGCGTGAGATAATCCTCTCTGCTGTCGCCCGTGCGCTAATATTGGCCCATTTAATTTCACAACGGGGAGCTTCTGAAATAAATACCAAAGACCTTTTTTTGGGGCGAGTAAAAAACACGTGGACTCGTTTAAAATCTCATCGAAAACACGGGTTGACATTCTGTAGAGTGCACGCCTTTAGCAGGTGATACACTCGCAAACATAAACCCCGAGAGAAAATAGAAACGGCGTTGGAAAATAAGTATAACCCGTAAAAACAAAGTTTTTCACTATAAATCCTTTACATGCGTGGCGGCTAGAGTCCTCTCGTCCTCTGGCTTGAGATGGCTGCCACCTATGGGTCAGATGATTCCATTGCACCATTAAGCAATTGGTAATTAAATATAATTTTTTCGTTCTAAACAGTGTAAAATTTTGGAAAAAATTTTCACGAACATTAATAGTCACGCACAACGAGTCTGCGTGCAAAATGTCAGCTCGATTGGATCACGGGAAGTGGGTTTAAAAACGACCGAAAGATTTGCACGGTCGTAAGCGCGCAAGCAAGCAAGTGAACTTAATATAAAGGATTTAAAAAAAGCAAAAGCATGGAGAGATGCATGTTTGAAATGGAACTGCAATCCATTGAACCATGAGCTTGGAGACATTAGGGAAGTGGGCATAGGCCGGACACCACGATGGCCGATGTTTGAAACAGCAGCCAAAGGAGAGAGGCCTCCGTGAATGTTGATCAAAGATCCGGGGATGGTTCGTGTGTGTTCGCAAGATGGATTGCGGGATACGGTGATGATGTCCTGGGGAAATCTCAAAACATTTGCTTAAAATTCTAGATTTGAAGCTTTCGTGACTGCAATGATTCATAGTGTTAGGTTTTTCGGTAAAGTCACTTAGGTCAAAAAATCTAAATTAATAAAACTAAAATAAAACATTTAAATAATGCACGACGTTTCGGAAGCAACACAAGCTTCCGTCTTCAGGTGGAGCCGTCACAGGCACGACAGCCGCATGGATCCTTGCGGTCACGAAAGCTTGAAATCTAGAATCCTGGGGAAATCTCAAAAGATTTGCTTAAAAATGCATTAAACGGGTTTTTGGGGCAACATTTCGGCAGGGCGACTAATTCTCAATTTCATTCTGATTGTGTTATTTGTGCCAATCGATTCAGAACTCGCGAAACGAAATTGCACTGCGAACAGGTTCATGGCCGGACAAGCGACACATTTTGAAATATTCTTAGGTTTTGTCGGTAAAGTCACAATGTAGGTAAAACATTAAAATTAATAAAAATAAAACATTAAAAATTCACGACGTTTCGGAGGCAACACAAGCTTCCATCTTCAGGTGGAACCGTCACAGGCACGACAGCCGCATCAAGTAAAAGATAAATTACAGGAGCTACCACTCCGTGTATATAATGGTTGGACAGGGAAATGGCCAAGATTTCGGCAGGGTGACTAATTCTCAATTTCATTCTGATTGTGTTATCCGTCATGAGCCAATCGATTCAGAACTCGCACAACGACATTGCACTGCCGACAGGTTCACGGCAGGACAAGAGACACATTTGAAATGCCAGTGACCTCTTAGACACACACAAGGGTCAGTGTTGAACCATCTGCTCTGCTACTGATACACACAATTCACTCCTGATGCGTTCATCTCAAAGCTGAAATGTCATTGAATGCCAAACCCAACTTGATGTGGAGGTAGACACAGACAAAGATCCCCCAGGTAGCCTCTAACAGGC